>JALBCR010001596.1:0-197226 GCA_030710515.1 Abscondita cerata | reverse complement strand
TAAAAGTAAAGTTAATCGTCTTCTAAGTCACTATACGTATTTACAGTAAATTAAAGGTCGCACATCGTCTACTAATTTGTTCACGCTTGTAGGTGTCTTTTGATTATTTCTTCTGTGTGAGTTACACAACGAATCCACACGTCTGGAGTTATTTTTAGTTAATGCGTCGTTCCAAGTTTTAAGCACGTCTTCTTCTTTTCCTGAAGTAGCGCCTATATGGTCGTCGTAAAACTTCTTCGCAATTCCCCACACCAATTCAATGGGATTGAAATGGCAATGATATGGCGGCAGACGCAGAACTTCGTGGCCGTACTTTAATGCCATTTCATCGACAACATATTTATTTACGGAACCTCGATGGTTTTCGTGCACTAATTGTAACAACTCAGGCCTTGAACATCATAGTATCAAATTGTATGTTTTACTCTTTTAATCACGCTCTAATATCGTCTTCGGTTGAAGAAGCTGTCGCGCGCTTTTTACTTTTGCGTGTGTGGTAGGATGCGTTATCAAGAACAATGATTGACGGCTTTTAAGATTTTGTAGGATGCATTCCTCAATCCACTTCTCAAATAATACCGAATTCATATTATCGTGGTAATCTGCGGATTTCTTGGTATTAGAAATTAATAAACTGTCCCCTTCTATAAAACCATTTCGGCCACCAGCATGAACAATAATATAACGTTTACCATCGGAAGCTTTAGTAGGTTGCTGTAAACTTTTAACACTGTCATCTCGCCAACTACGTTTACTTGCACCTCTACTAAAAATCCATGTTTCGTCTAAAAGACGAACTCGTGTGGAATTTTGGACTGTAGATTTTTTAAGTACTTCCTCAAAAATACATTACGCATGGAAACGATATGGGATTGCTCGCATAAACCTCGTCTGTTATCGGTCTGCTTAAATTAAAAACCCATTTCCTTCAGTACAAGATATAAACTTGATCTGCCAATATCGCAAACATATTTCAATTTTAATACGGCTAACAATGTATCCAGAGTTATATGCTCTTTCTTTGCATACATATCATAAATCAAGTCTCGGATGGTTTTCTTTGTGGTCTCTGGTAGGTTCGTCGTACATTTTTTAGGCCGGCGATATGTAATTCTCTTTAAATCACTTGCACTTTCTTGCATAGAACATGTCCTCGCCACTGTTTGTCTGCTTACTTGTACCGCATCCGCCGTTCTTTGCTGAACAGCCATTACTGAAGTAAGTGGCGCACCATGATTCTTCTCCTTTTCAAACTAATCGTACACATTCAACAAAAATTTTACGTTTAGCTTCAGTAGCATCCATTGCGCACGGGTTCCATACGAAAATAAGCTGGCGCAGTGAATATATTGCAATATATATTTGGAAAAACTTTCCTTTCATTATTCCACTAATTGGATTTTAATGGATTTCCTAAATTCTTCCTAGCCTATTAACATCATTTACAGAATTCCTTCATTATTTGTGAGCAATAATTAATTATATTTGTTCCCTAATTACATTATAAAGTATGCTTTGAAATCTTATTGTGTATTTTTGTATTATCCTTTACTTACGGTAAAATTTATCTATTTATTGATGCATACATTATGACTTTTAATAAATCAAATTTTGTTTGTAACAAATAAAATACTAAAAATATTGAGAACCGCTGACCCTTAGGTAGTGGAAACTTATTGTTCTATTGTTGTCAAATTTCCATAAGGTTTGTTTTAACCAACTTTCGCCCGTATAGAACTGGTTTTACAACTATACTCAGTATACTATTGGCGCGGAGTAATAATCCTGTCAGAATTATCGAATCTCCCGTATTGCAGTGGCGTAGGTACCTGATACGTTTGGAAAATCATATTTTAGTAGGTAAATATATTATAATAGTAAAATCTACCTTGATATGAATTATTATGTGGTTATATGTTATTTATTTTATTTCTATAGTAGATCACATTACAAATTTTACTTCATTACGTATTATATACCATTATTTTTGTATCTTGGTATATTACCCACATCTACGGCTATGATTCTCGTTTCGTCAGTACCTGGGCTGATGGCAACGTGTTTACAGAGATTAAACTATTGTTCTCAGACCCTAGATGGGTTGATATGCTGCAAGAGCGGCACAATGATCGTATTTTGGTTAGAATTTATTGGTTTTACTTAACCGTAGAAGTACCGCTTTCACAAGAAAATAAAGAATTATTTCAAGCAATTATGATTTATTACTCCGCGCCAATAGTATATTTATTTATTTATTTATTTATTAATTTACGGTATAACACCTTTTACAATACTTATTTTGTACTTATGACGGTTACATTCGATTAATATATTACAAAATACACAATACACAATAAGTAAAATGTGTATCTTGCGACATCTCGTGTAAACATTGACACGTATGAATAGTATAAACTAAGAAAAATGCCAACAGTTAACTGTAACGGCATGTGTGCGTTAAAGTACAAAGCGCTATCTAAGCGATAGCTTTAATGCTTGTAACACACGTTGCCGATAAAGCCAAGATAACTTGTACAGAAGTACACACGCAACAAAGAACACCTGATGCAGCATTTCGCTCTTATTGTGAGCTCATCAGAGATATATACTTAAGCTCTCGTGGAGCAATTAACATAAGTAAAATGTGTGTCTTGCGACATCTCGTGTAAACATTGACACGTATGAACAGTATAAACTAAGAAAAATGCCAACAGTTAACTGTAACGGCATGTGTGTGTTAAAGTGCAAAACGCTATCTAAGCTTTAATGCTTGTAACACACGTTGCCGATAAAGCCAAGATAACTTGTACAGAAGTACACACGCAACAAAGAACACCTGATGCAGCATTTCACTCTTGTTGTGAGCTCATCAGAGGTGTATACTTAAGTGGGTTTATCGGCAACGTGTGTTACAAGCATTAAAGCTATCGCTTAGATAGCGCTTTACACTTTAACACACACTGCCGTTACAGTTAACTGTTGGCATTTTCTAGTATAACACAGTGTTCACGTAACAGTTGCTAGGTCGTTGTTCTCTGCTTGAGATGTAACAGTTAAGCGAGTTCTAAGACTACCTTTGTACAATTTGAGTTGTGAACTTAAGTAAGTATTACAGTATGATTATATGTAAGCGTTAGCGGGTGCGGCCTCTAGGGATGTTGCGGTGAGTTCTGGCGGGGGTGTACCATTGCGGGGTTGTGTTCCTTGCTTATGTGGGTGGTTTTGAGCTATTACCCTCGTAAGTGGTATTGTTACAAATGTGATTTATCCTGTTATGCAAAAAGGTATTACAACTTGAAACTATTCGATAAAAAATCAATTACTGCATTGATTGGTATCTATAAAAAAAGGGTTCTGTTTTGGGTAATCCCTTACAAGTTACTTTTTGCTTCTGTACAAGTTTTTTACTTGGCTTATCGACACTCGTTCGTGCGTTTCAAGGATTAAAGCTGTTGCTTAGATAGCGATATGCACGTAAACGCACACATGTCGTTACATTTAACTGTTGGCATTTTCTTAGTTTATACTAATCATACGTGTCAATGCTTTTACACGAGATGTCGTCAGACACACATTTTGCTTATATTCATTACTCCACGAGAGTTTAAAAGACCAACCGCCGTCTTGTACAGTTGTATACCGCACTTAAGTATACACCTCTGATGAGCTCATAATAAGAGCGAAATGCAGCATCAGGTGTTCTTTCGTTGCGTGTTATGCTTCTGTACAAGTTTTTTTCTGGCTTATCGACACTGTGTGTTTCAAGCATTAAAGCTGTTGCTTAGATAGCGATATGCACGTAAACGCACACATGTCATTACATTTAACTGTTGGCATTTTCTTAGTTTATACTAATCATACGTGTCAATGCTTTTACACGAGATGTCGTCAGACACACATTTTCTTACTTTTTTTTGTAACACCATATATAATATTTTAAAGTAATCACAATTTGAATGTACAATATGATTTAAAAAATTCTTCTGTAGTCGTAGAATACAAAAACAAATACAGGGTGTTCTTTTTTCAAGTCAAATCAGAAACCATTTTATTTATTTTTTTTAATGTAAGCATGTGATTCTTCCTGTTATGCAAATTATAGCTTGAAACCATTCGATAAGAAATCGAACTCTGCTGAGCGTTTCAACGGGAGTCGGCCACTGCACCTCGGCGCAGCTAAATTGGTGATCACTCAATATAAAACAATGTTTCTTCAAAGTGCACGCGAAAAGGCTTTATGCTATAATCAATGTTAAGTCTACAATAAAATATACGACAATTTAATTGAGAAATCGCAGCTTCTTTTGTTTTTTGATAATTGTCAAATCGTGGTTCTTTCTAGTTTTGTGAAGTAAATAACTTTTAATTAGTAACTATTTCTTTTTTTAGTTATTAATGTTTATAATCGGGAAAAAGCTATAAAATCGCACCATTCCTTTTTAGAATCATAAGTGCGTGTTGAACGCAACCTATATTCGTATTAAGTTAGTTGTAAGGATGTCATGCGCGTTGGTGGTATCTGTGACAACGGCTAAGAAATGGTAAAACATCACGTTAAAATAAATTCTTACTTGTATCGATTTATAAGAGAAAATACTGTGGTTTTATTTAAAACTCGCAACATGGTGCTTCGAGTCGGATTTTACAAAAATATAATTAATTAATTAACAAACACGTGCAACCATAGCAGTCATTATTATTCGTCAACAAACCGCATCGATTAGAAGAAACCTAGCTCCTTCTAGACAACCTAACATCGGATAATCTAATTTACGTAAGTCTCAATTTCCTTTTTTTTCTCTTTATATAAATATTTATCTCGTAACACGATTCTTGTCAAAAGTATATTATTCTCGTCAAAATGACCGACATTAAATTTTTAAAAGCCAAGCGTGGATTACTAAAAGCTTTTGATAGTTCAAAAATGACAGAATTAAAAATACGAATAAAAAAATTTTAAAATATTTTAAACGAATAACATTATCGTTGACGGAATAAAAAGTAGTGGAAGAAAAGCCGGGGAATAGAAAGGCGACGGAAAAAAATCGGAAAAAACCTGAGGAAAAATAACACATCGAGCGATCAGTTGTGTTAAAAAACTTTCGCTGTAGTTTTCCAAGATTATTATTATGAAGATTGTAGTATGGCCTCCAGATTGTACAACAATGAGGAATTCTACGATGTATTTGTCCAACAAGTGAGGAAAGCGATTCTTTTTCCCACTCGATCTCGAGTTGCCTCACGAGCGTAGTGAGTGAGAGTGGAAAAGGCTTTCCTCATGTGTTAGACACAACATTTTTTCACGACATTTCCCAAAAAACAACCTAATGAAAGAAATAATATTTAATATGTGGGTCCCAATAGTCTCGCTACAGTATTCTGTAGTATCGGTGTGATCTCAATCTGTCATAGCGCTGTCGCGTAATTCTAACTAATAATGTAGGGTAGTAATTTTTAAGAGTCGAAATATAAGATATTAAATTAAACAAACCTGATTGAATACTAAATTAAATTGTTTAACGAAGTACTAGGCGCATATAGTTATAAAGACACATTTTACATTTCTTTAAAGAGGCATTTTTGTAACACGACATTATTTTCCTCGCTAGTGAGGAAAAACGGATTTTCCTCACTATTTGTAGAGAAGAAACGTCCGTTCGTGGAAAAACGATATTTTATAAACTCAATGCGTTGATCGGCACTTTGTGTCAAAAGATTTTTTGTTTAGTTCACATTTGTAATTGACTTTTCGTCATACAAAATAAAATATTCTACTTTAGCACTTATACCATAACAACATTTACACTTTAGTTTAGAATGTAAATCATTTAATTTTTCAAGTGCATTTCCAAATCCAAATTTAAAAATGTATTTTATAACTTGCAAGTAGTTTTTCTTCTTAAAACTAATTGTCTTCTAGTTACTAAGAAAAATTCTGTCGCCTATTGTAATGAAATTGTATTTACAATGACTAATCTTTTAAAAGATACTTCTTAGTCTTAAAACTAATCCTCTTTCAGTGAAGACAAAGAGAGTCATTAAGAGCACAAATTCTATGAAAGTGTATTGTGTCAGATTATAAAATATGACTAGAATGACTAGTTACATAGAAAAATTATGTCGTCTATTATAATAAAATTGTATTTACAATCACTAATCTTTCTGAAGTACTTCATAGTCTAACGACACGAGAAAATATGAATAACGTAAGAACGGTAAATAAAACGGTTTTCTTTTTTTGTAGATTTTTTTATCGCGGCTTTTACACAACAGCTTTTATATTACGGCTTTTTTCGGTCGCTTTTTTTTCCTCGGCTTTTTTCCAGGAGGCTTTTTTTTTCTGGGGTTTTTATCCCGCGGCTTTTAATTCCCCGGCTTTTTTTCCTAAATTCAACATTATACAAGACCAAAAGAACTTCTTTTGTTAGAAGCAGGTAGTGACGGTGATGAATCATCTCGCATCAATTGTATAGAAAGAGAAACTTTTGAAAATGACTACTACAAACTTTTTGCATTACAGACTAAAAATTCTTTAAAGTAGCTTCCTTCGATAAATTTGCCTTCCTTTAACGGTCAGTATAACCAATGGTTATCATTTTATGAAACTTTCAAAAGTTTAATTCACGACGATAATTCACTCGCAAATATTCAGAAACTCCACTATTTAAAATCTTGCCCAAAGGGTGACGCAGGTCAGGTGGTAGAATCATTAGCAACAACTTCAGATAATTACGCAGTAGCTTGGAAATTACTTACAAAAAGGTTTCACAATAAAAAATTAATAATTAAATCACACGTAAACGCTTTATTCACGTTACCAACGATTACAAAAGATAATCCAAGTTCTATGCGTCAATTAATCGATAAAGTTTTATTAAATTTAAAGGTTTTAAATAGTTTGGGGTTGCCCACTGATCAATGGGACGTATTAGTTATACATGTAATCGTCAACAAATTAGATTATTTTACTACTCCCGAATGGGAAAACGGGTCTACTACCGACATTCCAAAATTAAGTGATCTCATTAATTTTTAAAACAAAATTGCGAATTGTTAGAATCGCTACAATTTGATAAAACTAATAAAACGGTTCTCCATAACCAATATGTATCGAAAAATCTCGTACACTACACCACGTTCAGTAAACGTGGTTTGCAATCAAGATCAAAAATCAAATTAAACGCGCATTTTGTAGCGAATCTCACAATATTTTTGAATGTGAACAATTAACGCCTGTTAACGCTCTTCAGGAAGCAAAACGCTTAAGATTATGCACCAATTATTTGCGTCAAAGGCATTCTACATTTTATGGTAGAGCACGCGGGTGTGAAGTTTGCTGTAGACATCATAATACGTTATTCCATGTGGAAATCATAAAAAATGAACCGTCTACATCTTCGACAGATTACGCCAGTAAAAAATTAAACTCAGATACGTATACCTTTTCATCGACTGCGAATATAGAAATTATATGATTCAAAAGGAAATGTTCACGTTTGCAGGGCGTTATTAGACGCGGGTAGCCAGTCAAATTTTATTACAAACGATCTCGCTTCAAAATTACATCTCATTATTAACGAAATTAATTTGATCATTACAGGAATTAATAAAAATATTACTTCTATCAATAAAATGGTTAATCTTACTGTTAAATCCAAATTTAACGCATTTAAATCTAACATCGATTGCCTGGTGTTGCCCAAAAATTACAGACAATCTACCCATTGTAGATTTTGATCGAAGTTTGTTTTATGTACACTCATGAAATTTAAAACTTGGACACCACAATTTCTGTAAACAACAGTTTGCACATTGTGAAGCGGGCTTAAGGGTATCATTTACAATTCTAACAGCAGGTAGTCTCAGCAGGGGTTATCTTATAGAAGGACTGTAGAATGAATCATTACACTAAGCACGTTTTAGAAAATAGGTAATTTACGTTGCTTACTTAATTTTTTCTTTAAAGAATATATTTGAAGGTATCGCTAATTAAACACCATAGCTCGATTAATTATCGAATCAAAATTTTGTTTAGGAAATGTTTACAAAATAAAATTAGAAATAATTTTGATTTAAAAACGTCTACAAGCAATAACTTTTAAATTAAATCAAAAACTAAACATGGTTATTTGGGTTGACTGATTATTACTTATTTTTAAATAAATCTAACCTACTAATTATTGTAAGTTATTAAAAAAAATCATTAAACTCTCTATTCATAATATTTAGTCCTTACAAAATGTATATTTTATGACGTTTCATTTTTTCTGTAGTTAATATAAAAAGTGAAAATAAAAACTAAGGCAATTCTTATTGTCAACGTATATATTTAGTTTTTGACAAGAATTTATTACATAATTATAATTAAGATACCAAGTTATAGTTTAAAATTAAATGAAAACGTTTTTTTTTAAATAAAGGTATTACTATATAAATAAATATAAGAAATCAATAATGGGTGTGACCTCCATTATTATTGATACATTCTTGGAGGCGTCTGCTCATTGACGCTATCAAGGTATCAATATAATTAATATTAATCGTTTCCCATGCGGTATCAATGGCTGCAATTAGTGCATTACGGTTTACTGGTATAAAATTTGGCCCTTGTTGTCTTCGGATAACAGCAAGTATTCGAGCCCAAACATTTTCGATAATGTTAAAATCTGGGCTTTTTGCTGGCCAGGGTAACAGCTCCAAGTTATTTGCTTGTATCCAGTTGCGCACAACCTGCGAAGTATAGGGTCATCATATCCCGATAGTTAATTATCGAATGTTCCAAGAAAATATGTGTAAATAGTAAATGGAATCTACTAACGTAACGTTAAGTCGTTAATTATAGTTACATAACTCTCCTTTCATAAGATATAGTTCATATTAATATGCTTATTGTAAAACTTCGTACACACCTGAACAACAAACCGAGGAACAAACAGAACAACGAACCGAACGGCAATCGGAACATTAATTTGGACGGTGCTACGTACGAATTTTAGAACAGATTCGCAAGTCCTGATTGTTCCACGAACGGTTTGCGGCGTTCCCGCAACTTGTTATTTTCTCTTTTTTATTTTATTTTCTCGTATCCAATTGCACACAACCCACGAAGTATGAATAGGGGCGTTGTCCTTTAACAACAAAAATACATTATGAAAATGTTAATTCAACAGATCCCGAACTATTTTTGGAGAAAGTATAGTGAAATAAGAATACTTACTTGTTGGAAAATATAATCTTCGTCTGGATAAAACACTTCGACTGAAGGTTTCATAATAGTTTCCAAAATATCTAAATACGCAGCAGAATCAAGACGTCCATCGATAGCCCAACAAACTCCTGGACCCCGCGCGCTAACCCAACCCCACACATTCACAGAAAAATAACCACTTCGTTTTTTAGGACATATGTGATTATTTTCGTAACGAGTTCCTTCCATTCTAAAAACTTTTAGTGGTCCATCGTTGCGGCTATTGAACGTTTTTTCGTCGCTAAAAATCACTCGATTCCAAAATTCCAAAGGTTCGTTCACATATCGCCTTGCAAATTCCAGACGACGTCTCATATTTTCGTCACTGAGAACTTCTTTCGCAGCAGCATTATACTTCTTTATTCCCATCTCCTTTAATCTTTTTGTGCAGTTATACGGCATCCGGGAAAATGTGTATCTGCTATAGCCCTGGAGTATGTAGCAAATGGTTGTTCTGTTACGTAATGAAACAACTCGAGATCTTGAGCACGTGTAGATACTTTAGGTCTACCACTTCCGATGGCTCTTTCCAAAGTGTGTTCAAGATTCTATTTTACTCGGTAATGCTCTACGGTGCTTTTTGGTATATCTAACATACGTGAACGAAACAATCCGCGCTTTCAAATCAGCACCGAGATGAGGTGGCATTTTCACAACACTTGAAATTTTAAACTAAAATGGAATTTACATTTCTTACTTTATTTATTGGTTCACACTACCCCTTCTCAAACAGTAGGTAATTGTTTATTTATTACATACTTCTAATGACCAATGTAACAACCCTTAGAGCAATATGACTCAAAGGAAGTAAATTAAACAAGCAAGGATATTCTATTGTTATTGAAACTTATTCATAAAGTAAAAGCCATTTCCTTATAAATGCTAATGGACAGGATTTTCTTTTAAGTATTAAGATTACAATAGAGGACTTATAAACTTTCGAAAATATCTAATTATAAATATTTACACTGCAATTGCGCTTTTTCCTTAATAATTTCTTAGCAATAACATACACGTTCTTGGTTTTAAGTTGTCATAAATTTGATATGATATAAATTTGTGTTTCTAATATTACATCACAAACTAATCTTTATTCGCCAAAAATTGTTGCTTAAGTTGTAAAGCTTCGTACACACCTGAACAACAAACCGAGCAACAAACATAACAACGAACCGAAAGTCAAACAGAACGACAAACGATCTTTTATGATTTCCACAATCCGAACAACAAACGGAACGTTTGTGCTGTTCCCATAATTATTTTCAGTAGTTTTCAGTTCATATATATTTATTATTGAGAAGAGAAAATTGCGGAAAACAAGAAGATAGTGCCAAATTTTTACGCACAAAGAAGAGTAAAAATTATAATTTACTTCGCTTTTTTTATTTTTGGAAATTTCCCGCCCAAATGATGCTAATAGGGACATCATTTTTTTCTTGCATTCTTAAACACTGATTAATTTAAAACATTTTTCTTCTGTCAACTCCATAATATTACCTAAAACACAACAAACCCACAAAAGGGAGGACAAAATAAATAATTTAATTCTCCCGCATAAGTTTGTTCGCCGTTTTGTTTAGATTCGTCCAAACCTGCAAACGCATTCGCGCGCATTTTCTTTGATGTCGGAGAAAAAACCGACAAGTTGCGGGAACGCCGCAAACCGTTCGTGGAACAATCAGGACTTGCGAATCTGTTCTAAAATTCGTACGTAGCACCGTCCAAATTAATGTTCCGATTGCCGTTCGGTTCGTTGTTCTGTTTGTTCCTCGGTTTGTTGTTCAGGTGTGTACGAAGCTTTACAATAAGCATATTAATATGAACTATATCTTATGAAAGGAGAGTTATGTAACTATAATTAACGACTTAACGTTACGTTAGTAGATTCCATTTACTATTTACACATATTTTCTTGGAACATTCGATAATTAACTATCGGGATATGATGACCCTATACTTCGCAGGTTGTGCGCAACTGGATACAAGCAAATAACTTGGAGCTGTTACCCTGGCCAGCAAAAAGCCCAGATTTTAACATTATCGAAAATGTTTGGGCTCGAATACTTGCTGTTATCCGAAGACAACAAGGGCCAAATTTTATACCAGTAAACCGTAATGCACTAATTGCAGCCATTGATACCGCATGGGAAACGATTAATATTAATTATATTGATACCTTGATAGCGTCAATGAGCAGACGCCTCCAAGAATGTATCAATAATAATGGAGGTCACACCCATTATTGATTTCTTATATTTATTTATATAGTAATACCTTTATTTAAAAAAACGTTTTCATTTAATTTTAAACTATAACTTGGTATCTTAATTATAATTATGTAATAAATTCTTGTCAAAAACTAAATATATACGTTGACAATAAGAATTGCCTTAGTTTTTATTTTCACTTTTTATATTAACTACAGAAAAAAATGTTTAGTTTTTTGATTTAATTTAAAAGTTATTGCTTGTAGACGTTTTTTAAATCAAAATTATTTCTAATTTTATTTTGTAAACATTTCCTAAACAAAATTTTGATTCGATAATTAATCGAGCTATGGTGTTTAATTAGCGATACCTTCAAATAGTAATGATTCATTCTACAGTCCTCTATAAGATAACCCCTGCTGAGACTACCTGCTGTTAGAATTGTAAATGATACCCTTAAACCCGCTTCACAATGTGCAAACTTTTGTTTACAGAAATTGTGGTGTCCAAGTTTTAAATTTCATGAGTGTACCTGTAGTCATTAAGTTAGCGGACAATAATTTTTATAAATCACTACCAGTGGATATCTTATTAGGCGCAGAAGTTTTCTATAACTTACTGTGTATAAGACAAATGAAACACAAAAATCAACCGATATTGCACTTGGGTTGGGTACTTGGTGGTAACGTTTTAATGTCTAATCGATCCAATGAACGTATAAATCAGAGCGTAAATCAATGTAATCTCGACATAATTAATAATAATGTTAAACGTTTTTGGCAAATTGAGGAAGTTAACGATAATGACTGCAAGTATTCGACCGAAGAAAAAGAATGTGAAAATCATTTGATGACTACACACAGTCGTATAACAGACGGCAGGTTTGTTGTAAGATTACCAATTCGAACAAAACCTGTGCAGTTAGGCTTATCTTTGCACACTGCAGAAAAACGAATGTATTGTTTAGAAAAGAGGTTTCGGCAAATTTATATGCATCCCGATGATCGTAAGTACCAACAAATTTGTGGCGACCAGATAGTAATAGTACAACCTTATGAACTAAACACGGTCACCTACGGTACGACCCCGGTTCCTTACCTTGCGATTCGATGTTTAAAACAACTCGGTCTAGATGCTAACTCCACTCTAAATGCTCAAAGGGTAATCCTACAAGGTTTTTATGTAGACGATTTATTGACTGGTGCAAATACAATACCACAGGCATTAGAATTACGTAACGAAATCGTACAAACTTTAAAGGGAGGGTGTTTTCAGTTAGTAAAGTGGGCTTCTAACGATAGTAGGTTGATACCTATGACCGCGAACCAACCACGGATAGATATAAATTTAATTAAACAAGGGGGCACCAAAACATTGGGTCTTTTATGGAATTGCCAAGAAGACACTTTAAAGTATCCAATCGATTCCAATTTAACATTAATTAAAAGGGTTACAAAACAAATTATGTTGTCAACTATTGCCAAAATATATGACCCTTATAGTTACAGTTATAGTCACGATAAAAATTTTACTTCAAACTTTATGGCTACAAATAGGTTGGGATGAAGCAGTACCAATGTACCAAGTACGATATGGAGGCAGTTTCTCGAACAATTACCTAATATCTCTACATATTTAATTCCTAGAAAAATAACAGAATCACCTCTTACTAGTGAGTTTGAGTTGCACGGTTTTTGTAACGCTTCCGAGAAAGCATATGGCGCATGTATTTACATTAAATCTGTAGCGAATAAGCAATCTGTAACCACTCACTTGTTGTGTTCGAAATCAAAGGTAGCACCAGTAAAAGCCACAACACTTCCTAGATTAGAACTTTGTTCCGCTTTATTATTAGCTCGTTTAGCTCGAAAAGTCATTAACGAAATTAATATTACATTTAAAACAATAAAATTGTATACCGACTCGACCATCGTTTTATCATGGCTAAAAACAGAATATTCCAAATTGAAAATATTTGTGGCCAATCGAGTATCCAAAATTCAAACGTCTACCACCAATGATATGTGGAATCACGTACCTTCTAAAGAAAATCCAGCGGATATTATATCTCGCTACCAAACGAATTAAAACAATTAGATTTATGGTGGCATGGTCCACAATTTTTGACTTGCATTAAAAATAAAATACTCGAACAGCCTAAAATTATACCACTTAATGATTTATCGGACATACGGCCACTTAAAGCTTCAACATTTCTAGTAGCTCGTATAATACCAACTTTAGATATTCTTGTAAAAATTTTGTCTTTTAAAAAATTATGTCGTATTATCGCGTATTGCAAACGATTTATACACAATGCAAAATCAGAATCACAAAGAAGAATTAGGCATTTAAAAGCAAACGAAATTCAAAACGCCGAAATATGTATTATTAGAATGTTACAAAATAATTTCGATCATTAAATCCATTCTTAGACCAGAACAATATATTGTGAGTAGGGGGTAGATTGCGTAACTATGACGCAAAACATCAAATAATTTTGCCCAAACATTTGTTAACAAATGCGTTATAAAGGGAAGAACATATTCGATTGTTGTACCCATTCTATAAGACAAAAATATTGGCCTATTGGAGGTAAAACCCGAGTTAGAAAAGTAATAAATAAATGTATAAGATGTTACAGAGTAAATCTCGTAACATCGGTCCAAATTATGGGTAACCTACCACTAAACCGAGTCACTCCTGCTAGACCTTTTCTTCATTGCGAAGTTGATTATCTTGGTCCATTATCGTTAAAGGAAGGTAGAGGACGTGGAAAGCGACTAGTAAAAGCATACGCATCATTATTTATTTGTTTAGGGACTAAGGCGATTCACCTTGAATTAGTGGGTGACCTTATTACCGAATCGTTCCTAGGCGCTGTTAAACGTTTTATTTCACGTAGAGGTCACGTCTCCGATTTTTACTCAGACAATGCAACTAATTTTGTTGGGACAGAACGCCAAATTGCAAAAATAATTAAATACAAATCATTTCAAAATCACGTCACTTCTACTTTGAGCAACGAAAAAATTACTTGGCATTTTAACCACCCAGAGCACCTCACCATGGAGGTCTTTGGGAATCAAATATTAAACTTGTGAAACAACATTTAAGACGGGTAGCTGGAAATTTAAATCTGACTTTTGAAGAGATGTATACGGTGTTGACGAGAATCGAAGCATGTGTTAATTCCCGTCCTATTATACCTCTTAGCCACGATCCAAATGACCTAACTGCCTTATCCCCAAGTTCCTTATTGGAGACTTACTCACTGCACCACCGGAAGCTGACGTCACAGACTTAAAGTTAAATACATTGTCAAGATGGCAGCTAGTAGAAACACTAAGACAGCACTATTGGAAACGATGGCAACAGGACTACCTTAATTATCTTCAGCAGAGACAGAAATGGAGGTTCACCAAACATAATCTCAAAGTTGGAGATATGGTTCTTATTAAAGAAGAAAACTACAGTGGGTGTACGGCAGAGTGATAGAACTACATCGTGGTACCGATCACCAAGTGCGTGTAGTGAGCGTAAAAACAAAAAATGGCACAACTGAAACGTACAATCACTAAATTATGTGTAGTACCCATAAATGATAGCTTTACTCAAACTTAATTGAGTGGAATCCAATTGTATATTAGTACTTCTTATTGTTTGCTTCATAATTTAAGTTTAGATAATTAATATTTAGGTATATGTTTTTATGTTAAATAAAATATTACTCTTATGCTGTTAAATGGCTTATTTGAAAGGGGGCGGTATGTTGAACGCAATCTATATTCGTATTAAGTTAGTTGTAAGGATGTCAGGCGCGTTGGTTGTCTCTGTGGCAACGGCTAAGAAATGGTACAAAATCGCCATAACTTTTGTAAACGTATACCGAACATCACGTTAAAATAAATTCTTACTTGTATCGATTTATAAGAGAAAATACTGTGGTTTTTCTTTAAAACCCGCATCATTATTGTGAAAAGTAATTTGCTCTTCGCATAACCTTCATCTTTGTTCCATTTATTTGTAATCAATATTTATAAATTATTTTCTTAATTATTGTACAATAACAAATTAACAATAAATTATTTTTACTTCAGAAACAGTTTAGATGCAGATTGTAAAAAATGGAGGCTATGCGCAGACATTTTAAACGATACTGCAATGTTCTTAGAACTATTAGTTCCACTTATTGGTAAATTTTCGCTTCAGATTTTATGCATTACAACTTCAATGAAGGCTGTTGTAAGTGTGTGGAATTAATATTTGTGAGCGTTATTGTTTATTTTTTTAATGCAGGTTGGTGTAGCCGGAGGTGCTACACGAGCTTCTATTACACAACATCAAGCCATTCAGGGTAATATGGCTGATGTGTCCGCCAAAGACGGTAGTCAAGAAACTTGCGTTAATCTTATAGCGAGCTTTGTCGGGATTCTGCTATTGGCAGTTATAACAGATTGGCGGTAAGTCTACTCAACTTTTGCCTTAGTATACTGATATTCAATGTTTGGTAGATACGAATGGGCAATATTTCTTTTGTTTGTCGCAGTTCATTTAATAGCAAATTATTTTGCGGTGTGTTCTCTTAACATTCCACATTTAAACACGGCTCGTCTAAATCAAGTACTGAACACATATTTTCGTTTTGACACGGTACCGAATCCAACCAGTGTGAACAAATCCGAATCTGTAATTATCGGTTTTGGTCTAAACAGTAAGTTTACATTCAAGCTATGTAAGGTACACGTCCATAATAAACCCCATCAAGTTTCAGATATCTGCGGATTTAGAATCAAAATCGGCAAACCGTTGAATAATTTACCAACGAATCTAACATTATTTGAATTAACGAACATAATCGAAGTATATAAAGATTCCAAATATTTAATTTTGCCAGATCTTAAAAACAAAGTCATTTATGTTGCTATGGAAAAAGGCGAGAATGTGCAGGACGTGATAGCTGCGTACTTCCATGCCGTGCTATTAGGAATCGCTACTTGTCATTACAACCAGGTCAATCTGGTAAATAGTAGATATCTTCGTGAATATGATGTATTAATTTTAGTTTTCTAGAATGTTTACACTAAAAGACAGTTACGTCATGTCACACCGATGATTCGTTTATTTTCCGCTCTCAAGCCATATCAAAAAACCGTCGTTCTGAGAGAAGAGCTGTTGGTTTTGAACGCGCTAAAGGCGTTTAACGATGTTGTAAAGCAGGAAATAGTTATGTTTTTTACGGCCCTACGAGTGAATGGTAATCTTCTCTGTTAAATAAGTGCTGAATTTATTAACTTTTTTTTAGGGTGGAATCTTGACGCTCATTCAATTGAAGTTGGTGAATGGAGGGCAGAATGGAAGGGTGTTTCGAATTCGTCCGTGCTTGATTATCCAGTATCCGATCATATTAAAGTTCAATAATTGTCATTTTCATTTTTGGTTTAAGAATAGGGTACTGTTCTGTAATATCAGTAATTATGTATGTAAAAATATTAAATATTTATTATACACAAAACAATCGATTTTTAATACACAAATGATAAATAAACCCCCAAAAAGAATAGCTCTCCGCCATATCTCAGAAACCGTTTATACGGGAAAAAATTGGCCTCTAGAAAAACCTAGAAATTATATTCAAATTTCATGTCCACCGCTAGAGGACGTAATTAAATTCCAAAAATTAAAAAATAAATACTTTACAAATTTTGTTGTTAAAAAATTTAATTATTGTTATAGAAGAGATATACCTTTAGAAATTAGTATGTTCCTGCCCGATGGTTGTCCAGTCTATTTATAGAGATTTGAGAGAATGTACAGACAATGAATGAATACCCTGATAGATGGGTGGGACCTGGAAGCCGTTTTTTATGCCTGCCAGCTCTCTACTGGCGGATTAAACAGCTTGTTTTTGCAACTACTCGAGACAATAAAATCGAAAGAATAGAAAATGCCATTCAAAGTATTTCAGAGCAGAAATTGAGATCGTTGATCGATCTACTCTTCAAATTGTAAATTAGGACTTTAAAAAAATTAGGAGAATGATATCGACATGCGCTTTTTGCATTCTGTTGATACTTTTTCGTCTACTTCGATAATCCACGATTAAAACTGCATACTCCTAATTAATATTTTCCAAATATAACTAGATTAAAAAAAATTAACAGTGCCCTCTAGTGTGTACATACGTTCCTGGGACGAAATGATTACCGTGTTATTACTTATATTTGTGGAGGATAACTCTTTTCAACAAGATTTAGTTTGGAAATATGAATAAAGTGAAACCGGACTTATAGAAGCCTTTTTTGGAATAAGGTTTCTACTCTCTCTCTCTGACTTCTTATTTTAAAAGATAAACTAAAACAAATATACGCAGAATTTTTTGAAGAATATAATAAACGTATTTTCAATGCCTCTTAATTAAGCAAAATGTGTTAAATATTTACTCTTTAACTCAAAATACCACATATTGCTGACTAGACTCAACATAGAGGGTCGAACTCAGAAAACGTTCTAAAAACCGACTCATACTTATAGTTATATACTCTTTACTTATAGCATTGATTCTTATAGTTACTGTAATGATCCATACCTCTACTACTCCTAAATATATACAACCCAAATTACGCCTGTCAACTGTTGTATCTAAACTATCAAAATTTACCGCCAAAATACTCGCATAGCACGTAATCGTCTTTTTCTATGTTGTGTTAACTTACCTATAAGAAAACTACTTATCCTTTAACTTGTATAGATCTGCTTCGGCATTGACCTGGAGCACATATCCCTTTTGGATGGACACCAGAATCTCTTACACGACATCTACCTATAGGTTATAATAGGGAACAGGAAAACAAGGTTAGCATCTTGAACTAAATAAAAGACTTGTCTGACTTTTATTTATGACAATTAAAGTATGGTAAATTGACTAGTTTTTTGGAGGAAAAAGGCAGTTCCAAACACAATGGATCTAGACTGATCAGTCTGGGAATCAGCAAACACCTAATACAGTACGCGGCGCCTAAGAAGACGAGAAGCCGGCGCATCCCGAAGAACAACGGTGGGTGCAGATTATAATAAAAATACCAAGCAGTGGCGTATCCCACTTATATGCTTAATTTTATTATATTGTAAGAATGTGTATTATGAATAATTACAATATTTCTATTAGTAACAGTTTTGTTTATCATGTTTGTATAATAACTCTCTCTATGTATTATGGTTCACGCAGGGGGCGATATGGGTTTCATACCTCACTGTTTATTAACATTTAAATCTGGCACAAAAAGTGGAGATTACCACGACGACATGAATTACACCAATTACGAAAAGTGGACTAAACAACGTCTTCTGCCAAATTTGTCAAACAACTCCGTCATTGTTATTGATAACGCGCCGTACCACAATGTTCTACTGGGCCCTGCACCTACGTCAAACAGTAGAAAAAGCGAAATGTTAGATTGGTTACATAAAAAAGGAATTCAAGTTCCTTCAGGCTTATATAAACCACAACATTTCTACATTACATTTTCTAATTTAAGTTGTGTAAAAATTCTTATTGTATACACTTTTAATTTCAGTTGTACGCTTTTTGTATTTTGTTTAAGTGGGGTTATCCTGTAAATAAATAAAAAAATATATACAAACTCTGCATTATGCGACGCCGCTGCAGTAAACGAACGCGGGAACTTGAGAAAGATCAAAACTCGCTGTTTGCGCATAGGCGGACTCGTCTTCTTACGCGCCGCGTACTGTACCTAAGAAAGAAACAAATGTTTATATCGTTATGCAACTGGGTTTGATTCTTTCCCTGTTCAGAACATGGTTTACTCACGAATACACATATAAATCAAAGATGTAAATAATAAAAGAATGTAAATCATATATAGATCTCGTTCCTGGAAACATCCACAGACACAAAACATAACTTGTCGGCACAAAATTTATGGTGGGCAAACACACAGCGACGATCCGACAGGGGGGTATTTGGGGGTGTAACACCCCCCCATAAGTTTTTCAGTCGGCAAATTTTTATAGGAGGCGTCAGGATTCGTATTAAAAATAAAAATTACGTTTACGAATTTTTGTTAAATATTCTTGCTAAATAAAATTGTATTCCACTTTACTTCGCTTGTAAATGATAAACTTAAAGCCGTCAAAACAATGACTTCACAGAAGTCTGATATTTGATACGTACGAATTATATTTGTCCACAAATCATTTCTAGATGAAGTAGCTATAAAATTTCTTAGAAACGATTTTGCTGAGAAGAAATGTTTTAAGTTCAATTGTGATGCATCTTGGAATCATTTTGCGTTGTGATTTCGAACAAGAATTAATTATTTGAAGAATTTAATTGTTAATATAGTTTTTAAAGACAAAAATTGATTAAACGACTACCACAGTGTTGTTTCGTTTCGAATAGTTTGTACATATAACATATAAGTAATTATAATTTTATCAACTTATTCAATAAAAATGAAGTCAATGTCAATTGCTCGAAAAAGGAAGAAAATACAGTGCTTAGAATGTGGAAGTAAATTTGACGATGATTATCAGAAGCAACATGAAAATAAAAAGCACGGAGGAAAACGGATGAAAGTACAATTAGTTGGAGCGCCCGCAAATCCTTTTGAAGCTGCCAAAAAGTCGGAATTTAAACCATCTAAAGGTACAAGTGGTGTAGAAATTGCGAGCTTTCCATCAACATCATCAAAAATTATAGATACCGATGTGAGTACGAGTAGTTTGCCGTTTGCCTATTAATTAACTATTTATAAGAATAAGAAGTTACAAAGAATTGGGTTTACGTTTATTTATTTGGATTAAATGTTTAAGTTAAGCGACAGTTTCCAAACCGAAAATTTTAACACCCCTTTTTCACTTTTTCCGACAAATTAGAATTAGTATGTTATAATGAAGCAAAAATATTCTGTCCGATGGCCGGCCGGCCCGCCATACGTCCGTGTGTAAACAAGGTTCCAAGAAAATCACCCCTCCGATTTTTATGAAACTTTGTACATGGACCTTATTTATAATTTCACAGATCTAATTAGAATTTGGGCATATTCTATGTAGCCAAAAGTGCCGTTAACCTACACAGGTTTTTTAATTTTGTTTCAATTTTTTTTTCTGCTTTTCAGACTAATTTAGAATTGACTGAAAGAAGCGGTGATCCAGTAACTTCCTGTATAAATGAACTTAAAAAACATGATGAAAGTAGTACTGTAAGTTAAAAAAATGTTGTTGCAAATTGGAGAATTTTTTTATTATTATATCTCTAGAGTAAAGAAGACTTAGAAAGCACTAGCAACTGGGCTGAGTGTGTTGCTCAGTTGTCTTTTGTGACAAAAAATTTAAATGGAGCTCAGTATTTATTGGAAACATTTAAAAACCACGAAACCCCAGATGTTGAACGTTTTTACACGAAGCAATTAATATTACAAAAGAAATTAAAAAGAAATTAAAATTTTTACGTCTAAAGCCGAAGAAGTTTTAAATTCAATGGCAGAAAAGCGCGTTCACCAACCACATATCGAGGAGTTAAATACATTAATTCATCATGATCCAGGCCAAAGGGGTGAATTATTAACATTCAATCAGAGACAATTTTTGATTGACTTAGGGCCATGTCAACCAAAACTATCCAAGTTTCCGAAAAATCCTAGCATAGTGGAAAAGAAACAAAATAGTTTTTCGAGTCGTTGGTATATAGAATATCCTCATTTAGAGTATAGTGTTTTTAAAGACGCTGCGTTTTGTTTCGTTTGTTCTTTATTTCCAAATGGACCTGGACGAAGTTATGCTGCTAATTCATGGACTAATGAAGGACTTCGTCAATGGCATTTATTTAAAAGTCGGGGTACTTCTAAAAAAGGAAAATTAGCAGAACATTTTTCGTCTCATGCTCATAAAGCTGCCTTAACAGATTATTGCAACTTTGTATCTCCAAAACAACATGTTGACGAACTTTTCCATAAAGGCAACAGGGAAAACTTATTCGATATGAAGAGGAAAAACTGTATAATCAAAAATTATTAATATTTTTTTGATATTGCTCGCACATTATCGAGACAAGCACTTGCATTCAGAGGTAATGACAGCACTTCGGGAAACTTTTATCAATTTGTGCAATTAGTTGCTAGACACTGCGAACCTTTGAGACTGTGGCTAGATAATACAAAATACCGTTCTTATCATGTAAATTATCTTGGTGAAAAGAGTCAAAACGAATTTATTGACTTACTAGGTACGCTAGTTCGTTCAAATATATGTCAAGAAATTAAGAATTCAAATTTTTTTCGATTATTGCTGATACTACTCCGGATGCTTCACATAAAGATATGCTGTCTTTAGTAGTTCGATATAGCAAAAATCTTAAGTCGTATGAGCGATTAATTGAAATAGTTGAAGCTCCTGATAAAACAGGAAGAGGGCTTGCTAATGAAATATTTTCACTTTTAATCAAAATGAATTGCCTATCGAAAATCTTGTTTCACAGAGTTACGACTGTGCTGCCGTTATGTCTGGTGCTTATGAAGGTGTTCAAAAGCATATTAATGATTTATCTGATCGTGAAGTAATTTACTTTCCATGTTCGGCACATAGAGTCAATATTTTTGTAGAAAATAGTATAAAAGCAAGTGCTATGGCTAGTAACTTTTTTAACATTTTGGAGGAATTATACGTTTTCTTTACGGACAGCACTAAGCGCTATAAAGTATTTACAGAGCAAATTACTAAAGTGGAGAGTGCCTTAGCACTTAGAAACATTTCCAGAACAAGATGGACAGCAAAAGCTGAATCTGTAAAAGCAGTTTGGATATCTTTTGAAGCTATTTTAATTTCACTTAATGAAATCTTTAATGACAAAACGGCACCAAATAAAATTAAACCAAAAATATCTGGATTAGTAACAAAAATGAAGAGCTCTGATTTTATATGTTTCCTTTTCTTTATGAAAAACTTAATGTATAAAATGAAAATTTTAACCGAGCAATTTGAAAGGGAGGATATTAATGTCATAGATGCAGTCTATTTGCTAGACGAAAATGTAAAAGTTTTAAAAAATTTGTTAAACGATGTTGATATGAACAATCTAATTGAAGCTGCCAAAGCTTTTGCAACAAAGTTCGATATTAATTGTGAAAGTGACTTTCAAAACATCATAGACGCAGAATTGCACCTAAGAGTCTTGATGATAAACGAGATACACAAGTCGATTTTACTTTTGAAAATTTCTATCGTAAAGAATTTAGAACAATTGTAGATTACTTGACAAATTTTCTAGAAAACTTTTAAGTGCAACTTTAACGAAAATTCAACCGTTTATTCGCCTAGTAAAATCAATATTAAATCCAGACGAGAAATTAGATGATAATTTAATATCAGATGTGGTAACTTTAGTTAATAAAAATTTGGACAAAGATGCAATGAAAGCTGAACTAGAAATTTTTGCCGAAAAGTAAGAGCTGAGACATGTTCTAACTTTCAGGGTATTGTACAATGTTTAAAGCCCCTTGAGAGACAATTAAAACTATCTGCAATTATTTTTAACTATATATTATCATTACCGGTGTCATCTGCTTCCAGTGAAAGAAGTTTTAGCAAATTAAAATTAATAAAAACCTTTTACGAACGCGAATGGGTGACGATCGACTGAATTCGCTTATTCTTCTTTCTTCTGAAAAAGAAATAAGCGATAATATTAACTTACTTGAATTAGTTAGCAAATGGAGTAAGTTGAAGAAGCGCCGGATATCTTTATAATTTGTAAAACATAAATACATAATATAACTCATGTTATTTATAGCTATTATTTAAACTTATCTTAAATTTATGTATTTTTACTCCAACTTACAAATAAACAAATAAATTTTGTGTTCAATTCAATCTCTGCAAATTTATGCCCTCAATATACAGGGTGTTCTACAAGCTCTATGACAAACTTTGACAGATGGTAGGTTGCTTTATTTTAAACATTTTTTTTCAATAAACATGAGTCCGATTCGTTTTTGTTTAGAAGTTAAAAGCGTTTAAAAATTCGTAATTTTTCAGTCAACCAGGAAGTGACACAGAGTCACTTAGCAGGTCAAACAATGCACACCTATACTTAGTTCAATCAAAAATGTAGGCTGATAAATAGAAATATCGGTTGTTATGACAATAATTATTGTTAGTGTTATTTTAATTATTTATTAGATATTTCGTGTGATTCTGACCGAATCTCTTGTTCGTCGATGTGAGGCTTGCATTCAAGCCGAGGGTGGACAATTCAAAGAATTTTTAGTCTTAAGTTTTGTGATTGTCATTTAGTTTAAATTTTTATTGTTAATTGTTAATAAAGGTTAAATGCTTGTAACTTCTAAACAAAACGAATCGGATCCATGTATTAAACATGGATCCGAAAAAGCAACCTACCATCTGTAAAAGATTGTTATAGAGCTTGTAGAACACCCTGTATAACCCAACTTTTTCAACAACTACCTAGTCGTTGGAGCATCTATATCAGCAGTCGGCAATTTTAGCTCAACACCCCCCCAAATCTAAAGTGTTCGGATCGCCCCTGCAAACACATATACCAGGTTAGAGTTTGGTTGCAGTGGCTGTAATAATAGAGTACACGTCTGTTTCATCATACTGTGTGTCTCTGGCAAGACGCAACATAGGAATTTCACTATAGAAAAAAATTCAAATGGTTAAGGGGGTATACAGAGGTGAAAGCTATAGAAACACTTCTGCTTTGTTTGCTGCACTTTTTCCGGATTGGCAGAGAAACCGCAGTGTACACAAGCGTCCAAAGCAGGTTCAACAAAACCAGAAGATGGGCAACGATGAAGAAATCAATGTACTCGGTGCTGTGCAACTTAACTCTAATATTAGTATTCGACAACTAAGTATCGACTGTGGCGTAAATAGGTGTCGAGTTCATAAAATTTTAAAAAGCATAAACTGATGCTGACAAAAGGCAAGAATTTTGTGAAACATTAATGGAGATACGCAATAATGAATTTTGTTAAGAATATTTGCTTCACCGATGAATGTTCATTCAATCTCAATGTAGTTTGCGGTATCAGCATGATGGGTGTTCAGCACATAATGTAAATCAAGTAAAACAACTTTTAAATGAAGCACTTCCTAGAACCTGGATTGGAAGAAGTGAGGAAGTTACTTGGCTACCAAGATAACCAGGCTTGTCCCCTAACGACTTCTTTTTATGGTCTTACATATCTTCGAAGGTTTATACCGACAGAACCCACGACGCAATTGAGTTTTTAAAAGATAAAATTGTGGATGTTTGCTTCAATATACCAGCAAACATGATTGCAAATGTGCAAAGAAACTTCTATTTGGGGCACTGTTTAGCAGTATTTTAACCAGTTGCTATAAGCCAAGCACTTCGCATGTAAGACCTATTAGCTTTCAGTTCTGTATATCCATAAACAAATCGGTCCTTTTCAGGACCACTAATACATTTATAGAAAAGAATTTTTAATACAATGTAATTAAAACGACAATCACTTTTAATAAAAAACCGTATTTGAAATTACAACATTTCTTACAATTGTTCTTATCTTAGATGGTTTTAAAATAATAATCTTGTTTGTTGACTCCTGGATTCTAATAAAACCTGAAATAGAAAGTCAAAAGAGAAATAGCAAATTAAATAATTTAAAGCACAAACCTTTACGCTCTCATTATTCATATCATTAAAAACCTTCCCCGGGCATTTTCTAAAAATCTTCATTAATCCCACGAGTTTGAAATTGTTTACGATCAAGAAGCTAAAAATGTATAACACTCCCAATTCTGGGTTGTACTTTACTTCGGTGATTCCGAATAAAGTTAATGAAGAAGAAGAATAAACTTCTGTTTATCGGTAGAGACCTGTGGTAGAGACAAACTACTCGATCCATACTAATCGAAATATCTGTCTTATCTATAATAACAACTGTATTGACTTAAAATAAACTTTTAGCTTTAGAATACCTGCATATTCTTGCAAGATGCAAGTATATTATGTCTAATAGTTTACACACAGGTCTACAATACAAGAAAACTGTTGTGTACCGGGGTCAATCATGTAAGCAGCAGTTCAAAAAGTAAATTTATTGCAACACAAATACAACTAAAGAGTAATATTAAGTAAAAATCAACCTTCCGTTTTCGTACCGTAAAGCGACTGACGTCGCGCTAAACATTGCGACGTTGTCACGATCGCATAAAGTGTAATACATAACACCCCTTTCCTATTCAACTGAGTTCGTGTAGTCGTTGAGATACATCGGTCTCGATTTGATACGAGTTGATCTTCGTAGTTCTGGAACGGGATTGGTCTCACTGGCATCGTTCTGACATACTGAGTCATCAGCACTTGGAGTAGTCGATGTACTCGGCTCTGGTGCATCAGGAACAAATGTTTCACTTGCTTCTTGCGATTGTGAATTCTTCTGTAACTGGTCAATATGTCGGCGTTGCAAGTTACCATTGTTGTCAACAGCCTCGTAAGACACAGGACCCGTAGCTCTCACTATTGTAGCAGGCGTCCACTTCTGGTTTTCGCAGTAGGAGCGGCTCAAAACCGAATCTCCTGGTGTAAACTGCCTCGGTCTTTTCACTTTTGTAGTGGCAGTATCAACTTTTGGCTGCAGAGAATCGGGGTGAAGAAGATCGAGATGGGTACGTAATCTTCGTCTCATTAATGCTTCCGCTGGGGTAAGTCTTGTAGTAGATGATGGTGTTGTATGCTGGCTTAGTAAAAATCTTGCCAATTTCAGCTTCCAATTCCCCTCCACCATTTTAGAGTTTCTTCTTTGTCTCTTGGACCATACGCTCCGCTAGACCATTACTGCTTGGATGGTAGGGAGCAACGCGTGCATGTCTTATTCCATTCTTTTTAAAAATTCGGAAAACTCGGTAGATGTGAAAGATGTAGCGTTGTCACTGACAATGACTTTCGGTATACCATGTGTAGCGAAAATTTGCCGTAATTCTTCGATCGTAACGCCTGATGAAGTAGATGAAACAGGACGAACTTCTAACCATTTCGAGTATGCGTCTACCAAGATTAGAAGCAATATTCCGTTGAAAGGTCCTGCATGGTCGATATGTAGTCTTTCCCATGGTTCGGACGGCCATTCCCAAGGATGTAGTGGAGCCTTGGCTGGTACATTTTGATTCACCTGGCACGTAGTGCACTGTCTAACGGTATTTTCTATCTGCTCATTCATGTTTGGCCACCACATGTAACTACGAGCTAATGCTTTCATCTTTACCATTCCTGGATGAGTAGAGTGGAGCATAGTCAAAGCTTGGTTTCTAGCATCTTTAGGGATGACTACTCGGCTTCCCCAAAGTATACATTCTCGGTAAGTAGATAGCTCTAATTTTTATTGTAATATGATGTGAACTCTGATGATGGTTTATCAGGCCAACCTTTTAGTATGAAGTCACGCACACGCGATAAAACTGGGTCTTTTAAGGTAAGTTTCGCAATCACTTCTGCTTTGATACAAGTTTCAGGCATGAGTTCCGTCATTAAAACGTTTGACACATTTTTTCACAATTCACAAAATCTTCAGGCCACGGAATACGACTCAACGCATCCGCATGAGCAATTTGCTTCCCTGGTTTGTACATGAGTTTGTAATTGTAGTTAGATAGAAATATTGACCATCTCATCAGCCTAGGAGAAACCAATTCTGGAGTAGGTATATTTTCCCCAAGTATACCCAATAATGGTTTATGATCAGTGTAAATGATAAATTCACGGCCATACAAATAACTATGAAATTTTTTACACTAAGTATTATAGCAAGTCCTTCTCTATCAAGCTGTGAGTATTTACGCTCAGTTTTGTTGAACGTTTTCGAATGGTAGGCCACTGGTAGTTCTGTTCCATCACGAATGTGGCTAAGAACACTTCCCGCTGCGAAAGGTGAAGCGTCACACGACAACAATAAAGGTTCTGTTGTACTATAATGTACTAATAAAGAGTTTGAAGTTAGTAACTGTTTCACTTGTTTGTAAGCTTCTGTTTCTTCAGTTCCCCAACTCCATTGCACGTCATTATTAAGTAATCGATGTAGAGGTTCAGCAATTGTAGCTTTATCTTTCAAGAAAGAATGATAAAAATTAAGCAAACCCAGGAATGTTTGCAGCTCTCTCTTATTAGTAGGCTCTGGAGCATCGTGGATAACTTGTACCTTTTCCTTGTTTGGACGCACTCCATCTGCATCAATTGTAAATCCTAAAAAGTTAATGGATTTTGTAATGAAGACACATTTTTCTTTATGTAGTTTAAGCCCATTCTTCTGAAAACTCTGTAGCACTTCCCGTAAACGCGAGTGTACTTCTCCCGCTGTAGTTCCGCAAATAAAAATGTCATCGTAGTAAGGGAAAACTCCCGTAATATCACGTAATGTATTGTTAATAAATTGTTGGAAAATCTGGGGTGCAACTGTCAGTCCAAATTGTAACCAATTAACTTTGAAGCAACCCTTATGTGTTACAATTGATTGAAGTTCGGCCGATTCCGAATCCACTGGTAGTTGTTGGAATGCTTGTGCCATGTCCAACTTTGCAAAGTATTTTGCTCCTCGCAAATTTCCCAAAATTTCTTTTACAGTAGGCATCGGGTAAGTGTATGGCAGCAAAACTTTATTTAGCGTACATTTGTAGTCACCACAAATTCTGATTCCGCCGTTAGACTTAACAACGCAAACTATGGGTGTAGTCCAACGTGGATGTTGAATAGGTTCTAAAATGCCCTGGTCCGTAAGCTTCTTCAGTTCAGCTTCTATTTTTGGTCGCAGAGCAAAGGGTACGTTTCTTGCCCCCAGTGAAATTGGTGAACATTCTTCCTTTATTACTAGTTTTACAGGTGGTCCTTTAAATTGACCTAATTCTTCGGAGAACACGTCAGCAAATTCTTGCATAATTAATTCATCCTCTTCTTGTAGTTTGTTAACGCAGCACAATTGAATTCCTAATTCGTTGAACCAATTGCGACCCAATAAATTTGTAGCGCCCCCGTACGCAACGATTAAAGGCAATGTAAGACACTTGTCTTTCATTTTCACATTAGCATTAAAAACACCTGCAGTTTCGATAAAATTTTGTTGAAAGTCCTTGAACTTATTCGCACAGTTTTGCAGTACCGGCATATTTTCAGCAAATAAATCTTTAAAGCAGTTGTACGAAATAATCGAATGGCTCGCACCCGAATCAATTTCCATCGCACAATTTTTATTGTCAATTTCAACATTAACTATGTAAGGATTCGTTGACATAACATTATTACATGAAAATATCGGTTCATCAGTTACTGGTTCTAATAATGTATCATTTCCCGCATCTTGTATCACATTTGTATTTGTTTTAATATTTGTACGATTTTTCTTCGTAAGGCACACCTTTTCTAGATGTCCTAATTTTTCACAAAATCTGCATGTTGAATTTTTATACTTGCACGTATCAGCACGATGAGCAACGTCACCACATCTAAAACAACTTCCTTTGTTCTGTTTTGCAGGATGTTTATAATTAGTACGTGTAGATAAGGAAGAATTCGGAGTAGTACGACGATTATGCAAAATAAGTTTATTAACCTCGCCGTTTGCATCAGCTGTGTAACCTGGCTTGTGGATTTCTTTAATATTTTTGTTGCAGTTTCAGCAGCAATTGCTTGATTCATCGCTTTTTCTAAAGTTAGATTTTCTTCCGATAGTAGTCTTTTTTGTAGTCCAATGTCTTTTACCCCGCAAACCAATCGGTCCTGTAGCATATTATCCAGTTCCTTATCAAAATTGCATTTTTCCGCAATCTTCCTCAACGCAGCTATGTAGGTAGCTATGTCCTCCCCTCAAGTTGGTCCCGTTTATGGTAGAGAAATCGCTGTACAATTTCGGAGGATTTTGGTGTAAAATGCTTGGTTAGTAGATCGATAATTTCATCGAATGATTTCTCGTTCGGTTTCTTAGGTGCACACAACGATCGAACAATTTCATATGTAGCAGTACCACAAGCAGCTAGTAAAGTAGCCCTTTTTTGTTTTCTTCCGTGATTCCACCAGCTTCCAAATAAAATTCTAACCGCTCTGCGTAAATTGTCCATTGCTGTGGTTTTGTAGGGTCGAACTCACCAACAGCAGTAAAAGTAGCAGCCCCGGACGCCATTGCAGTATTTTTTTTAAAAGTACGTAGTAAAGCAGGATAGTATCAATAAAGCACACGCGAATTCGAATTTTCTCGTCGCCAGTTAATGTGTTGTGTACCGGGGTCAATCATGTAAGCAGCAGTTCAAAAAGTAAATTTATTGCAACACAAATACAACTAAAAGAGTAATATTAAGTAAAAATCAACCTTCCGTTTTCGTACCGTAAAGCGACTGACGTCGCGCTAAACATTGCGACGTTGTCACGATCGCATAAAGTGTAATACATAACAAAAACAAACGACTCATTTAATCTCATCAATACGAACAGGTTTTATGCTAAAATATTTCATTATGCTTGCTTCAATAGCTAGATTAAAATATGAAAGCAACTGAACATTGATTAGAATTTTCGTAAAATCACAAAGTACTAAATACTTACTTTTTACAAACTTAAAAAATAATATTTACATTTGAAGGAAGATTAGACATTCTACACTTGCTCTCTCTTTCTTACTTCAACAATAACAATAATTGAGTATATAACAATCCGGAATTTTCGTAGCAATAGTAGATCAATTCAAATTTTTTCTATAGTAAAATCTTATGTTGCGTATGCGTCTTGCCAGAGACACTATATACGTGTATATCATTCCCAATTGGGTTTTGTACATATATGTGGGTTCAGCCATCAATTCAATAATTTACTGATGGTAACAGTACACCTTATTACAGTAACATCAATAGCAATTCTTACATCACACCAGTTATGCAAAAGTTCTCCTGAATGCAAACACGCTGAAAAACTTATCACTCTCTGGTGAGCATGAGCAGCTCGATACACATACTGTACTCAATCGCATTAAATAAGAAAGGGGGGTCTACTATCTCTGGTCATCTAAACTACTCGCCTCGGTTGCACGCTCGGGTTGAATAAATAAAAAAAATGTTGTCGTAATTCTCGCTTCGGTTCCACGCTTGTCACGAAGCCGCGCTTTCCTGACAAATATGTAAAGTCATGTTGTCAGTATGCGCCTCGGCTCAAAGCCGCGATTCCCCGTCGGATATATAAAGTCATGTGGTCAATATTCGTCTCGGTTTTACGCTAGGCACCCAAACAAATATATAAGGTCATGTTATCAAAACTCGCCTCCGTTCCACGATTGGCTGGAGGCCGCGTTTTCCCGATGAATATATTAAGGAATGGAAAATTGGTATCGGTCGTTGTCCGTACATGATTACAAATATGTATACCTTCACCATAACAATGACTTTGATTGTCACGTAACATATTGCAAATTACTGTAAACTTAAACAAACAGTGTGGCATGAACTGAACAACCAAGCTATTTTGTTCATTAAAACAAATCGGCTGTCTGAGTATCGTGAGCAGTACAGCAGACTCCCAGCCTACATGCTTCAGCGTTTAGAACTTTGGGAAAGGAGCCTACTATAAACAGTTACTTTCCCCAAATCAGTAGTCTATCCCCAAATTTCGTCGCTCCAGCTAGGATATTTCGCCTGTGGTACGGTATGCTAGCGACAACCTTACTTACTCTGTCTTTATTGGTAAGCGAAAATGATTATTTTTAATTAAGCATTTCTCATTTTATTTACCAAACCCATTTCTAATCATTACGTACGAAAACAATTTCAAAACATTTTTCGTTATCAATTTGTATTAATTTTAATTCATAGTTTTCAAGGGATGTATGTATTTTATTCGTAAAAACTGTAAATATTACTTTATAAAAAAATTTAACACGAAATGGAATACGTGCGTTTAAAACATATTTTTAAAATAGGTTCCTTAACCCTTGAAGGTTGAATTAGTGGTCTCATTGATCGAAACAAAGAAATTATTGTTAACAATTTTATACGACGTTATGTAGTGTACAAATGTTTCACCATTATATTTTTGGTAAAGTGCACACTTCGTGTTAAAAAGTCAAAAACGTGATTGATATTTTGGTTCGTGAATTTTACTATAGTCACTATTGAATTTGATTTTAAAGTTAAATTTAAAATGGCATTTTGAATAAGTCACGTTAAATAATGTTCAATTCGTCCACGATTCGAAGCAAAATCGTACTACGAATAACTTAGGCAACACAACTTGCATATATAAGATTTACACAAATACGTTAGCATACTGTCTATAAATTATTTCTAGTGTTACCCAGCTAAAGGTTTTTGAGATATTCTGTATTTTATGAAAAAGTCGTCACAATAATTTTACCGATTCATATCTCAGCAACTAATATCTTTTTCCAAACTAAATTCGCACTGGAGTCTATGAATTGATCAGGTTTTATGTCGAACTTGTGAAAAATCATATACAGATGTGTACAAAATAATGACATGTTTTGAACCGCAATAACTTGCTTATTTTAAATGGAACACTCTGTATTTTATATCAACAACAAATGTAAAATGTGATTACCTATCAAACAATACTACAGTGTCCTATAGCTAAATGTTCAGGTTGTCATGAAAATGCAAATTTTCATACAACTGATTTGTAACAATTTTCACATTTATCAAGTAAGTTATACAACTTTGACAGGTGAATACTATGTATTTGTAAGGAGGGGAAGAACTGTATTAAATTTTGAGAGAAATAAATATGTATAGAGTTTACAAGAATTTAGTAACGTAACTTCACAATAATATGTCTTCTAATAAATTATCTGCTCCACGGATCAATTCCTTAGCTGTTTACAATATTGTAAAACATACTGCTGAAATACAAGAAACATTTGCTTATAACATGTGTTCAAAATGATGAACGCCTGACTCTAAGCACAAACGTATTCTTCTTTTAAAGCTTTCAGGAAAATTTGATAACATTTCTCGGCTTATGTTTTGGAAAGCTTCTCTGATAAGTTCTTTCATATTATGAGGTGTTGTGGGAAGTGTTACGTGTCCCTATAACAAGAAATCCGGTGAAGTTAAGTCAGGTGACCTTGAGGATTAATTCTGATTTCTCAAAAAACAAGATTCCATTTAGTTGTTCTTCGAAATAATTGGGAACCAATGAAATATCGACCCATTATCCCACCCCACACATTCACTGACAATCTGTGCTGATTATCATTCTTTCTAAATACAATGTATTTGATGAGGATTGAAATCGGAATGAAAATGAAAATTTATGTCTATTAACATATTCACTGACTGTTGTGAAACGTGCACTTGTCATTAAACAAAATAAGATTACAAAAGTTTTTATTTTCTGTCTCTTTTGTCCACATACAAAATTCCAGTCGCTTCTCAAAATTGCCTTTTTTAAGAATTCTTGAGGCACTTGCTTGGCTAATATTGAAATTCTGCGCGATTGGATTTTGACTCATATGGAAACTTTCAATTACATAGACTATTACCGCGTCTCTTCATTTTTTTTCACAGGTTTCCTATTAGGGGGTTTTTTGTACTGAACACTTTCAGTTTCTCGAAATTTCGAAGACGACTTTATTTGGAAAATTTCTGTTAGGAAATCTTTGAGTGTAGAGTTGTGATCCCTGCAAGCAGTTTTCCATACATTCTCCAAGAATAAGAATCATATTGATTTGCTCTTCTTTGAATAAACCTCCAATTGGAATATACACTTCAATAAAATGAACAAAAAGCACCAACTATTGCTACTAAATGACGATTTGCAAAGAAAAACTCTTATTGATAACTGAGAAACACGGATAATAATTATCACCTGTCAAAATTTCATAGGTTAGTTGATTACGTGTTTAATTTGTTACAAATCAGTCTGCATTATGAAAACCTGCATTTTTCATGAAAACGTGAATATTTAGCTATAGGACACTATAGTATTGTCCGATAGGCAATTACATTCACTGTTGATATAAAATACAGGGTGTTCCATTTAAATTAAGCAAGTTATTGTGGTTCAAAACATGTCATTATTTAATCTTATTTTGTACACATCCTGTATATGATAATGAATTTTTCACAAGTTCTAAATAAAATCTGATCAATTGATAGACTCAAGTGCGAATTTAGGTTGATGAAAGAGAATAGTTGCTGAGATATGAATCGGGAAAATTGTGACGACTTTTTCATAAAATACAAAATATCTCAAAAACCTTTAGGTTTAAGTAAGGTAAACTTCTATAAAATCCTTTCTTATTTTGATCGTAGAAACTGAAAATGTAATAATATACAGGACATTCCATAAGAAAAACACAACTTTGATACGTTCTGTGTAATTTGGAACACCTGTATATTTTGAAAATAATTTTAAAATATTCTGCCGATAGGTCTCTATCCATCTCAAATATATTTTTCCAATTTTATTGAATAGTTTGACTGCAATATTCCGTGACGTATACCGTGAATAACCCTATATATAGTGTTACCCTATTGTTATACCTTCATTTCAATAACACCCTCTTGATGGATGAAGGCCTGAAACTTTAACTAAAATCAAATCAAAAATTATGTGGAACAGTAAAAACAATATTTTTATCCCAAATAGTCATGACGCGCAATGTAGATTAAAAATCTGTACAAAGTAAAAAAATAACAAAACCTTGAATCTAAATTTGGTGCAGTATGTCATTACTAAATAATTATGGCACTGCAAATGGACCGAGTACAGAAAAAAATATCGAAATTATTTTGATTAATTAATATTTACATGCGTACATGTGCCATTGCAATATTTTCGATTACGTATTGTTTATACTGATAAGAACATATCTAATTAAACTGATTGGTTCTGAACTTCCATATCGCATATTGCAAAAGTGAAATTTATCACGTTTTGGCTATTGAAGATATCACAAACCGGACTACATCCTTAATACTCTGAACTTTGATCTGCATTAAATTCTTGTTATTAGTCACAACACTTCAATTAAAATTACAGCATTCATTATCAAAATAAAGGTCACCCGCGTGGGTTCATTACTTATAATAGTACTCCAGTTTACTGACCTACATTTTTATGTTTCAATATTACTTAGACATTAATCTCAAGGGAGTCGTTACGACAAAAATCAATAGAAGTCAGTAAATTAGACGTGATAAAGACAAAAAAATTCTTTCACTAGTCAACTTTAACCCTTCAAGCTTTTGAAGTTATTCATCCGGTTCAGTATTTTGGAATTTCTTTCATATTGCATATGCTTATCATCTTTTCAATACAATAAAAAGGATTTCATATAAGATTAGTAATTACAAAATGATACTGTGATTATTATAATTTTTTACTACAGTACTTATAGAAATAGAAAACGCTTATCTTTACAACATCAATTTTCGTCAAAAAATTGTTTTTTGATCTTTGATACTGATGTTTTGCGTTTTGCAAGTAACTGCTTGGAAACAAGAGCCCCAAAATTTATTTTATAAATAGAATTGATATACATTTTCTAGTTTTCAGAAAAATTAGAAGGTTCGAACTTATGTGTAGAATCTCATTTTTTGAATTATCTGACCAAATTTTGCTGTAGTAGCTTCCCTGTCAATCCCGTAACTATCAAAATGAGTTGATTGTTTTCCTGTTACTTTTGGTTTTTGTTTTGGTAAAATTATACAGGGTGATTCATAACTATTGAGACATAGACTAAGGGCGGGCTATTTAGGGCAAAATATGCCCATAGAACCCAATATTCTTTAATAAAATATTGCTGTAGAAAAAGTTAAATTAAATTTTTCTTTTCGTTTTTTGATAATAATTTCTCTGAAAAGGTATTAATTCTTATCAAAATCGGCAGAGAGGTATAAATTTAGACCTAAAAAATTATTTTATGTACTATTTTACATTTCGTTATAGGGGGCGCCACGTGAAAAATTTCTGATGATGAAATCGATTGGTAACTTGGTTTGACAAAACTTTTTAGTGATTTTGATTAGAAAATATGACGTAAACATGATCATTTCTATACAGTATAGTTACTCCTGTTTAAATACGATAATTTTATCTGTTTCCGAGAAAAACGCAATTTAACAATTCGTAGTGTCAGAAGGGGATTTTAAATATTATTTCATTTATTAAGAATGTGTATTCGGCTGTCAGATAATTATGCCTCTCTGTTGATTTTGATAAGAATTGATAAATATACAGTGAAAATGAAAAAAAAAATTAATTTAACGCCTTGTATCTTTTTCTGCAGCAATATTTTATTAAAGCATATTGGGTCCTATAGTCAATATTTTATTAAGGCATATTGGGTCCTATGGTCATATTTTGGTCTAAATAACTCGCCTTTAGCCTATGTCCCAATAGTTATGAATCACCTTCTATATTACTTTTGTTTAGTTTTTATGGCGAGATATTTGTAGTTTTGGTTGCAAAGATAGTAATTTTGACAGTTTGCAAAGTAGTAATCATCAGTCTACAGCACACAGAATAGAACAAAAACCCCGAAAAATATGCGAACTAATATTAAAATCTCGTGGGGGTAAGATATCCATCCAATCACAGCTTGCAGGTACATCCGGTATAGACAAGAACAATAAATTGTATTATTGTTTCATTTTGACATTTTTACATAATAATTGTAATTGTTGGCTGAGTTAAGGGTTTTGATATAAATAAAGTTTTAGTAAAAATAGATTTAACTTTATTACAAAAATTTAAGAATTTGAATTATTTCATTTTAAATCATTTTAAATTTCGCGCTTTTCTGTGCCCTCTGGAGAGAATCACTAACATAATTGTTGGCATTGAAAGAAGCAAGAAGCAGAAACAAAATAATTTTATAACCATATAAGATTTGTAAAGATATCTTCAGGCTCATTCCTCATCGATGATTCTGTCCTTATACATGAAAATGATCATGTTAAGCAGGGGGACACATTAGGTGCCATCACAATATAAAAAGGGTGCCAAAATCATGACTTCGTTATGCGGTCATTTTTAATTTGTTTTTGTTGTTTTTTTTTTCTTACAGCATAATATCAATGGTAACAATTTCATCACCATATGTATCAATATGCTTATTCAAAGGCGACATACTTTATATATGTTGAATACATTTTACAAACAAAATTTACCAATTTTGAATGTATTTGTGTGGCAACGTAGTATAAGACTGCCGGCACACCGATAATTCAAAAATGTTGTGATACAAAACGTTTTCTCTTGACTGACTGCATACTAAATTTTGATTTGAACGAAAACGTTTTTTTCTATAATACTACACACACTGAAAACACGATTAATGACGAAACGTTTTCTATAAACTACATGTAGTTTGTTAGTGTGTGTGTTTTTTAAACTTTAATGTATGGAAAATCTGCAAGAAATGATTATAATTTATCAGTCAAACCACGATTGTGATTAATCTCTCTTTACATAGCGCCAGTCTTGCTATGAGCATACCGATAATTTTCTCACAGTCGATGTCCATGCTTGATGAATGAAATAATAAAATACAATCGGCATCCAGAATTCTACAACAATATACCGTGTGTCCCACTGGAAAGTTGACAGAGCGTTTTCTATGTTAAATTCAAAATTAATGCATATCGTATTTCTGGCACAGTTTAAGCACAATATAGCAACATATTTTATTAGATAGATAAATAAGAACAAATTTATGTGGCAATACAAGTGTTTAAAGCGTATTTTATTTAAAAAAAATAGTAAACATTTTATAATGATTTACGTCAAAACTCCGGGTTCAATTCTGATTACCGTAACTTTTTTTATTAATAAAATTATTATCGATGTTATTATTAATACATTTTTTATAAAATGAGTTTATTCTATTTTTAAATTCACTTTAAAAATTATATAATAATACTAATAATAAAGTTAAAAAATACTACAATCAGAATCGAACGTTGATGATTTAGGGAACGCAAAATATTATAGGTGAAAAATTAACGAATTCGTGCACGAAGGCCGCTTAAAATTCATTTGATTAATGAATAAAAATGTATAAAAATAACCAAAAATATAACTCGTTTTACTACTTTTCAGGATGTGTCAAAAAAAGATATATGTTAATTTTTAATTTAACATAGTAAATCCCTATGCCGACTCTTCCGTGGAACACACTTTGTTATCCAATATCACAAGTGTCGATGTTTGCACGTCTAACAAACGATTTGCGCCAAAACGTTTTGCGCTAATACATTTTGCCATAAACACACTTGCGCAATGAAAATGTTTTGTATTTTATCAGAATACACTAGTCAAACGCAAACACGTTAAATTCAAAACAATTTGTTTAAGACAGTTTTAAGGTGAATAAAAATGTTTTTGTTTTTTTGACATACCACTATGTGTTCATTAATACAAATCATTTAGGGAAAACTGTTTCTAACAAAATTATACACAAACGTTTTCTATTACAACGTTTTTGATTTATCAGTGTGCCGGCAGCCTAACACAACACACAGCTATTGAAATGTGTACTTCAACATTAACTAACAACATTTTATGGGAACAAGTTCAAAAACGCGTTTATCATATAATAATTATTTTCAGGCAAAATATTCATACAAAAGTAGGTATTTGAAACACAAAATACTTTAGGAAAATATCATAAAATACAAATGTATTTCAAATAGTATATTTTAATTACAATGAATTCTGTGACTGCCCACCGTTGATAATTGATTAACATCTTACTCATTATACTCACTTCATTGTTCGAATATATTATGCCTTTGTTGTTCATAAAGGCGAATAGCGAAGCTGTAAAACTTATTAGATGGTTCTGTGTTATAGTACGAATTTGGCAAGACAACAATTGGCAAGAGATTTAGTCGAACTCTTTCCACTACACTACTGGCGTTATCAATACCAAACAGAAATATAAAAGTTAAGACAACTTAGCGGTTGCACCAACAGAAATGCACATGCTCGTTCAGTAGCGCTGATATCATTTATGCACGAGTCCCTATAATACTTTTTGCTTGGCCTGTATTTGTCAAATAACGACGCCATCAGCAACGCCTTCTCAGGGCTTTGGTTTTTATCTGCAGTGGCCGGCTTGTCCATATGGTCATTTGGTCAATGACAATATATCAAAAAATATTAATTATTACGTGTTTTATTAAAATAGGTAATTTACTCGCAAAAGTCGCAAGTCGCTAGTATAATAACTTAAAATTTATAGGCCGTCGTTCGTAATTCATCCTCTTCAACCTTGGGCTGGCGGTGCGAATTGTCCTCATTGAATTAGATCTACCCGGAGAAACTCGAAAACGTGCAGCGCCCGAATAAACGCGAACGTCCGAAGCAATAATCAACTTTGGGTCATAAGCCTGGTCCCGCAGTTTACGTTGACTTCGAATAGGGTGTACAACTACGCTCGATTTTTGATTCGATTTTCGCGTGTTTTAAATCAATTTAAAAATTTATATTGATATGTTTTACTGTTGTTGTGTTGTTTTGTAAAAATACTATTTTTGATTCGCGTGTGCATGCGCTATAATAGAAAATGTCGGTAGTGCAGAAAATTAAACAACTAAAAAGTGTTAACGAACTTAATTTTACAAAATTAGTTAAGTTCAAGGCAAATGGTCATCCTTTTCCAGAACTAAGTTTACGACAAACTAGCAAAGACAAAAATAAAGATGTTCATCGAAACTTTCGCAAGCTAGCTGGATATGTGGTTGTGAAGTATCAAAAGTATTTTACTGTTTTGTTTGTTTATTATTTTCTAAAGACTCGTCAGACTCGCAATAGTGCAAATCCGGTGTAAGAGATTTAAAACATTTAAAAGAGGAAATAAAAAACATGCTTCGTCTGCAGAACAAATGAAATGCTCAATAAATTTTGCAACCGTAGGAAATGTTGATATTCGTACACAGCTAGACAATGCTTATAAAAAATCTCTTAGAGATTTTAATGAAAATGTTTCGAAAAATCGCTATATTTTGAACAAAATTGTAGATTGTATAAAATTTTGCGCTGCATTTGAGTTCTTTATATTTTTTTAAGTATGCCTATTTTTTAAATTAATTTTGACCTCCCAGTATGATTGACCACGAGCCGCCACTGTTTATCTGTAAGCTGTACATCCTCAGCCTCAGAAGTTACCTATCTATGTTTCTATGGAAGAAGCTATCCTCTGTTTTTCATAGAAGACTATTTTTTTATTTATTCAAGTTCTTGTTCGCTTTATAAATAAATGTTTTTGTTTATTGTCAATATAAAAATTATATAACTGTCAAGGTAATTTTTATTAAACTAACACTCGTGAAGTAGTCACTTTTGTTACTTTATATATATATATATATATATATATATATATATATATATATATATATACAGGGTGTCTCAGATAAGGGTGGCAATATTTCAAGGGTACATAGAGAAACTCCAGATTAGAGATTTGAGATAATAAATCTATGTCCGGAAATGCGTTGCTTCCGATATACAGGGCCTTGAAAAATTCAAAAATTAATATGTTTTGTCTGTATTTTGAAAACGCGTTGATCGATTTTCTTAAAATTTCCAGAGTATGTCAAGCAAAGTATTGGTCATATTTATGTGCCAATCCGACTCTTCTAAAAATTTCCAGGACCGGACTTTCGGTTTTTCTCACTTAGTTTTAAGAGAAAATGTAGCACGCCACTGGTTTTTCCAAATATTGGAATCATTTTTCACATTCCCAATCAATTTGGAAAAGAAACGCTCTCTTGTTTTTTCTTCTCCGACGCGTCGTTTCCGCGAAAAAAATAAAATCCATTTGGATGTCTTTCAAAGAGCTCATTATCGAAAAACTTCAGGTGACAATAAAAACGTAGTGAACAATGAATATTGTCATGGCGACAACGAAAACAAAATTAATACCGCAACTGGCAAGAGGTTTGAGTATCGTTGTCTTCACCTGAACTTCAAAAACACTTGACTACCATATTAATTTTTGAATTTTTTCAAGGCCCTGTATATCGGAAGCAACGCATTTCCGGACATAGATTTATTATCTCAAATCTCTAATCTGGAGTTTCTCTATGTACCCTTGAAATATTGCCACCCTTATCTGAGACACCCTGTATATATTAATGCAACTAGGACGTCAAAATTAATAAATTAATAAACGAGATGATGGAAAAGGTTTACCTAATACTTGGAAACCGTTATTAACTTTACCTCAGGATAGAAGATCTCCAAATATCCAGCAAGTAGTACAACAAAATATGCACAACAACATTACCATATGATACCGATTCGTAATGCTATTGTCAAGGTCAAAATCGCATAGAAACTAAAATTGTTATTTATTAATTACTTGAAAAGCTGCGTGTTAGCGTGGCGAAACGTTGTAATTATTTAATAATTATTACACGTGTTTAAACCCCAAAGATTTTTTATTTACACGTGAAAGAATAAAGCATTATATATATATATATATATATATATATATATATTTGCAACTTGCCGTCAGGTATGTAAAGCAGTTACATAGTCGATTCTTTAATAATTATAGCCAACCTAACAGTTGGCAAGTATAAAATTTCGATCGCCTGCAGTAAGTACGCAAGAGGTTGTACAATAGCAAACAAACACTGAGAATCACCCGACAGCTGTTTCGTCCTTTTGGGATTCTCAGTGTTTGTTTGCTATTGTACAACCTCTTGCGTACTTTACTGCAGGCGATTCGAAATTTATACTTGCCAACTGTTAGGTTGGCTATAATTATTAAAGAATCGACTATGTAACTGCTTTACATACCTGTCGGCAAAGTTGCTAACATTTTCGTACGTGAACGCTTTCACGAGTCGACACTAGATGTCGAAAAACTTATCATTTAAATATTGTGATCCCTCCAGTAGGGCATATAGTCGACAGCGCGTTTGTACAATAGTGAACTTACACTCAAGTTCTCTCACTCCCGATGAGTCCCAAAAGGACGAAACAGCTGTCGGGTGATTCTCAGTGTTTGTTTGCTATTGTACAACCTCTTGCGTACTTTACTGCAGGCGATTCGAAATTTTATACTTGCCAACTGTTAGGTTGGCTATAATTATTAAAGAATCGACTATGTAACTGCTTTACATACCTGTCGGCAAAGTTGCTAACATTTTCGTACGTGAACGCTTTCACGAGTCGACACTAGATGTCGAAAAACTTATCATTTATATATATATATATATATATATATATATATATATATATATATATATATATTTATGTACAGTGCTTCTTAAAAGCCCCCTCTCTTATCTTTGGAGCCATTTATACATAAACAAGTGAAATTTGGAAACTGAATATTAAAGGTTGTAAAATTCCCTACTAGTGATGATAGATGACGAAATCGTCAAAGATTACGTCACAAGGTCATTGTGACCAATAATTTTAAAGTCAGTTGCCAAAACTGCCATAAACACAAACAAAATTAGTATCATTGAATAGGTTTTATCGATAGCTTTTGAAAGAGGTGTCGCTTGCCATAGGGTTCCATTTCAAATTATTGGTCAGAATGGCCTTGTGACGTCATCTTTGGCGATTTCGTCCTCTATCACCACTAGTAGGAAAGTTTACAACCTTTAATATTCAGTTTCCAAATTTTACTTGTTTATGTATAATCGCTCCAAAGATAAGAAGGGGGGAGGGGACTTTTGAGAAGCACTGTATACAGGGTGTCCCAGAGATCACTCCCCAGGCTTGTATTTCCGTTATTTTTTGTTTTTATTATTTTTTTAATATTCGTAAATGAGACTAAATTCTCTATAAGATAGGTAAATACAATTTTCAAATTATGCACTTGTATAATGGTAGCGATATTCACATTTTTTTAAAAATAGCATAATATTATATTTTTTTAATATTTCGGATAGTACCTTTTATTCTCTTTACAACCAAATAAAAAAATATGGGTCTTACATAAGAATTTTTTTTAGAAAAATACTATTCATAGTTGAGGCTGAGTTTGCCATGGAGATAACTGATTTTTGTCATTTTTATCTAGGAGCCTATAAAAACAATGCGTAAAGTTAGTTGTCAAACTGATTTCCATAATTTTTTAGTGTTCCGCTTATCATAATAAATATGAATTTCGAAAAGTGCGACATGATGCTAATGTGATTATTATTATTTTTGTGATTATGTTATAATAGAAATTGTATTTACTTATCTTATAGAGAATTTAATTTCATTTACAAAAATTAAAAAAAATAATAAAAAATAAAAAATAACGAAAATACAAGCCTAGGGAGTGATCTCTGGGACATCCTGTATATTATGATAAACAGAACACTCAAAAATTAGGAAAATCAGTGTGACAACTAACTTTACGCATTGTTTCTATAGGCTCCTAGATAAAAATGACAAAAATCAGTTATTTCCATGGCAAACCTACGTTCAACTATTAATCGTATTTTTCTAACAAAAATTCTTATGTAGGACCCATATTTTTTTAGATGGTTGTAAAGAGAATAAAAGGTACTATCCAAAATATTAAAAATAAAGTAAATTATGCTCTTTGAAAAAAAGTTGAATAATGGTAGCGATCATTATTATACAAGTGCAAAATTTGAAAATTGTATTTACTTATCTTATAGAGAAAAAATAAAAAATAACAGAAATACAAGCCTGGGAAGTGATCTCTGGGACACCCTGTATATCGTTTCCTCCTTGAACAGATCGTAACAGAATACTCATTTTGAATTTCCATGTTGACCAATTAGCCTTTCCATCCACACTACTTGGATCTTGGTAACATTCATCTTCTTCTGTTCTTAAATTGAACTTGTACTCGTAGCAATAACAACTTCTTTAACACCAACCACGCTCTGCTACCATGTCAAAGTAATAAAAGTGACTACTTCACGAGTATTAGTTTGAATAAAACCAAAAAGTAGAAAACAGCAAAAAGAATTCTTTAATAAAAATTAACTTATCAGTTCTATAATTTTTATATTGACATTAAACAAAAACATGTTTTTATAAACAGAACAAAACTTGAATGAGTAAAAAATAGTCTTCTATGAAAAACAGAGAATAGCTTCTTCCATAAAAACATTGGTAGGTAATTTTAACAAGAAGAAGCTGAGCACTCATGTTATTGAAACGTTTCGAAGAAGAAATTCCTTTAGACTCAAATCTAGACGATATTAAAACGTACTTTGTATTCATTTTTATTCGCATGTTATAAATATTTTGTGTTTGTTTGTTTGGAGGGGAGTTTGCGTTATGTTTGTTTGTATTCCTTGATATGCAATTACGAGAATGTAGATCCTTCGATTTTTTAAATTTTGGATATATTTAAATTTTTTTTTTCCAAAATCGTCAGTAAAGTGATAAACAATTGAAAATCTATACGTATTTATTAAATAGCCATCTGGAAAATTGAATTAATGGTGGGTAAGTAGTAACATATAGGCACTGGTGCGGCTACCCTGTTACCTAAGATTTTGTTAACTAACATCATTGCAAACAGTTTTAATTGGAGATGGATGTTGGGTTGTGAACCGGAGCCATTTTTACATTAACATTCTACTTATAGAACATTTTTCAATAGAAGTAGTAAGTTTATTATTTTGATATGTTTTGGTTAATCGTTTGACGTTGGCCTGGAGTCTTCACTCTATCTCTCTTTCTTCAGATCCTGTCTAGGCAGAGGAGGTACCTTTTGGCTTAAAATTTACCCTTTTATTTAAACTTTTATTTCTCATTACTTCATTTACCACTGACTCTATGCTTCTTAGAAAGATTTAAATCCTGGATTCAATGCAGATGTAGTAGGCTTCTCCCACTTATCGATAGGGTTTAGTGAATGCTTTTAAAAGCGCCTGGATTACATATTAGAGTATTCTGGTGTAGATGACATGTTCAGCTTGGAGGTAAGCAAATAAATGGATGAGTATACTTAAAATTTAAATTTGAACCAATCAGAAGGCTTTAACTTTCGTCACCACACTGTACAGGTTAATACTGATCTTCTGGGGCACCATACATAACACTTACATCACAATACAATATTTAAAATGTACCATACGATTAAATTAAATTAAACTTTAACAACAGATTTAATTGTGCAACAGGGCATTAATGTTACACTTTACACTTATATACTGTTTAGAATTTTGAAAAACATTCACATGCAATCATTTCAACTGAATGCGATCGAAACCGTCTGCCTCTATGGACGTACCTATTTGAGACGTCACGGGCTACAGTACTTCATGACAAAATTTTCTACTTTTAACATTTAATGCTACAAATTGTGAAATAAACATTGTTTTAATCAAATTTCTCTTACAATTCAAAGAAGTTAATTTTTCACATTTTTAAGTGGGTGTGTTATGTTTGATGAATAGCGAGAAATTTAATGCGGAGGCCCTAATCGCAAAGCTAATAATTAACAATTTATTCAAAAGCTATTATAACTATCGTTGGGTAAATCATATAACCGCGATATTTTATACGGTCGTTTAAAATATACGATATATCAAAGGGAGATAACCTTTAGACTTGACGCCCCACTTCTTACCTTCAATTTCAATTATCACAGAGTTTCCTCGCATTCAGCAAGTCATTTCCACCGCTGGATTCGGGGTGTTACGTTTGTTACTGTCGTTCATCGTCAAAGGTATATTATTTTTACAATTTTTAAGTAACGGTATTTTATAATTAGGTCAATAAACTACTACCTACTTATAAAAAACATATCAAAATTTTCAGGAAAAACATGGAAAAAATTAAAGTAGGGCCGGTAGTCGACATTCTCGGGGATGAAATGACACGTATTATTTGGGACAGCATAAAAGAGAAACTAATTCTACCTTTCCTTGACATTGAACTTCATGTCTACGATCTCGGAATCGAAAACCGAGACAAAACTCGAGATCAAGTAACCATAGACTGTGCCAACGCCGTTAAAAAATACAATGTTGGGATTAAATGTGCAACTATCACTCCCGATGAAAAAAGAGTTGAAGAATTTAATCTACAACAAATGTGGAAATCTCCAAATGGGACCATTAGAAACATTTTGGGTGGAACGGTGTTTGCGAAGCCATTATCTGTAAGAATATTCCTCGATTAGTAACTGCCTGGGAAAAACCCATTATCATTGGCCGTCATGCACATGCTGATCAATATAAGGCAACAGATTTTGTTGTTCCCGGAGTAGGAAAACTCGAAATGATTTTCACTCCAGAATCTGGTTCTGAAATACGTCATGTAGTACATGAATACAAAGGTCCTGGAGTAGCTCTAGGCATGTTCAACACTGACGAATCTATAATTAATTTTGCGCATTCGTCATTCCAATACGCACTAGATCGAGGCTATCCTCTCTATCTTAGCACTAAGAACACTATACTTAAAAAGTAAGTAATACCCTTCGTAACCTGATAAGTTATTCCTAAGGTTTGTTGTTTTACAGGTATGATGGCCGCTTCAAAGATATTTTCCAAGACATTTACGATAAAGAGTACAAAAAGAAATATGAAGACAAAAAAATTTGGTACGAACATCGTTTGATCGATGACATGGTAGCATACGCTATGAAGTCGGATGGTGGATTTGTTTGGGCTTGTAAAAACTATGACGGTGATGTACAGTCAGATTCGGTAGCGCAAGGGTACGGGTCCTTAGGATTAATGACGTCGGTGCTTTTATGTCCCGATGGAAAAACTGTTGAGGCTGAAGCAGCTCATGGTACAGTAACCAGACACTATCGCTTTTATCAGAAAGGTCAGGAGACGTCCACCAACCCGATTGCATCAATATTCGCATGGACACGTGGATTACTACACCGAGCCAAATTGGACAACAACGATAAACTATCCAAATTTGCACAATCCCTTGAAGACGTTTGCATTGAAACTATCGAATCAGGATTCATGACCAAGGATTTGGCAATTTGCATCAAAGGAATGAGCAACGTTAAAAGATCAGATTACATGGAAACCTTCGAATTCATGGATAAATTGGCTTTAACTTGAAGGCAAAATTGGGGTAAACTAATCCCAAACTTTACATTTGTTTTTATATATTATTTTGCTTTAATTGTTGTTGGTCTTTATTTAACTTTTATCATTCATAAGTTGCAACAATCTAATAATTTACATAAATGTGAACAGTATTTTAAAATGGTTTTTATATGTTTATAAGTGGTTGAATGTTTGTACACAAGAAAACTTAATATATTCTTACACTATACCGAATTTTTTTAATAATTACCTCCAAGATTTAAAAGCTCTGAAACTATTTTGTTTGTATAAGTTATTCAGATTACATAAAGTACTGTTCTTATCTATAAAGTTTTACCTTTGCAAGAATTGATCTTTTGTTTATTGCAGGTACAAACTCGTTCTCATGGTAGCCAAGCGAGTCATTTGTGAAGTATTTTCTATGGTTTCCTTAAAACATTTAAAGTCATATTCTTGTATCTTTATTTATCAATTTTAAAAATAAAGTTTTTATAAAAAATACATACTGCGTTAAAAACTTACCTTCATAAAACCAACAGTCATCGTACTGCCAAATATATAATTGTTAAAAACTAGACATTAATTTACATATAATACTTAAAAAAATCACAACTACTACAATTTCAGTTTCAAATTTTCGGCCACCTTATCGATAAATTCGAAAGTTTCCATATAATCCGATCGCCTAATACTATTTGTACCTTTAATGCACATCGCCAAGTCCTTAGTCATAAATCCAGATTCGATCGTTTCCACACAAACCTCTTCTAATAGTCGAGTAAAATTAAACAACTTTAAATTATTATCTAACTTAGCTCTATGTTGCAAACCGCGTGTCCACGCAAAAATCGACGCGACCGAGTTAGTCGACGTTTCCAATTTTTTTTGGTGCATCAAAAAGTGTCGCGTTACGGTTCCATGAGCTGCTTCGGCTTGTACGGTTTTTCCGTCGCCGCTAACAAGTACTGACGTCATTAATCCCAAAGATCCGTAACCTTGCCCCACGTAATCCGATTGAACGTCTCCATCGTAATGTTTGCAAGCCCAAACGAATCCACCTTCCGACTTCATCACGTAAGCGACCATATCGTCAATCAAGTAGTGCTTGTACCAGATACCTTTCGCTTCGAATTTTTTCTTATAGTCGCTTTCGTAGATTTCTTTGAAAATATCTTTAAAACGGCCATCGTACCTAAACTTAAAGCTCTCGCAATTGCTCTTTTAATGCTAGATTTAATACTTACTGCTGTAAAATAGTGTTTTTCGTGCTTAAGAACAACGGGTAATTTCTTTCCAGGGCGTACTGAAAACTGGAGTGGGCGAAGTTAATAATGGAAGCATCTGTATTGAACATGCCTAAAGCAATTCCAGCAGCTTTATAGTCATGCACCGTATAACGAACTTCTTCGCCATTCGTAGATGTAAATACCAACTCCAATTTCCCAGGACCAGAAACGACCAAATCTGTGGCACTATACTGATCGGCGTAAGCGTGATGACCAATAACTATCGGCTTAGTCCAGCAGCTGACAAATTTTGGAATATTTTTGCACATGACGGCTTCTCGAAAAACTGTACCACCTAAGATATTTCTTATAGTGCAATTAGGCGAAATCCACAACTCTTTCAAATCGAATTCTTTAACTCTTTTTTTCATCTGGTGTGACAGTGGCACATTTGATTCCAACGTTGTATTGCAATAAAGCATTTGCACATTCGACCGTTACTTCATCGTTTGTGAGGTCTCGGTTTTGTATTCCAAGGTCGTAAATATGAAGCTCGATATCCAAATATGGCAAAATTAACTTCTCCTTGATGTAGTTCCAAATAATTCTAGTCATTTCGTCACCTAAAATATCAACAACCGGTCCTACTTTTATTTTTTCCATTTCGTCTTCAAGATCTCGAATGTCACAATCACTAAATCAACTTAAATAACACGACACATTTTCTTTTCTTGATGTGCATAGCTCAACCACTTCGGCATCAAATAAATTTTGTATGTAGTTTCAGATAAGAATTTACTTTTCTAATCCACATTATAACAATTTACGTTGTATGTACAAACACCAATAGTGATAAAAGCGGTTTTCGAAAATTCAAGGTTTTTCGTCAAATTAGGCGTTGTTGTTGTTTAATTTAATTGTTGAATGACGATTCAAACTTTCAAAATTTCTTCGAATCGTTTATGTGCCTTTAGATTCTAAGAATATTTATTTAATTACAGTACAATGTGCAGTCGTTAATTAATTATAATTAATGTATTTTAGTCTTATCAAAATAATGCCAACATAGTTGGAGAGGATTAATTGATTTATTGTAGGTATTTAGTTGGGTGCCTCATTTTTCAATATTAGCGTTATGTGAAACATACAATATTGTCTTTCTCTAGGTTATTGTAATCAATGGTTTAATCATGCTTTATTATTTTGAAACTATGCGTATATTAGTCTCATGATAGTTTCTTCTCCAAGCTCGTCTTCTTGGTTTTTATCGTTATTAATACACGTAATACATCTCACCTCGTTGATCCTTGTTTCTCGTTATAAGGTATGCAGTCAATTTAATGTTACTCTCAGTATCATCTAATGTTGGCGGGGGTTAATTAGGTCCTTACAAATTGATTAAACGGTATTGTCTTTAAATCTCCCACCGTTTTCATCCTATAATGGGGTTATTTCCGTTCCTGTCTTTTTTCTATTGAGCTATTTTTTCTTAGGGTCCGCGGTTTTCGGGAACAACATAATTGACTTGTTGACCGTGAAGTACTAGATCTAGTGTGGTCTATCCCAACAGAGTACCTCAAACTCAATCTTAGATAAAACATCCGTATTAATATTGACAATTAAAAAGCAAAAAAACTTGTATTTAGGGTGAACATTAATTAGTGTTCACTTTTGGAAATGAGTCAGGAAGATTGTAGTTAGACGAAGATAACTGTATAAGTTCTCTCCCATTTACCCCAGCGCAACACAACATCATAAAACAGTCTCATCTGGATAACATTAAAATTGTATCTCGTTCTGGAGGATTAAATGTTCTATCAGTAGCCCGATTCGTGATCTGATTAAAACCATATTAACTAGTAAGAGGTATATGAACAAGACAGAATCAGAAGAAATTTAGTCACAAAAGATGATAAATTGTTCTTTAGTACATAAAACAAAAATACGTAATAGAGCTTCCGTTTTTATTAGTCATTCTTTAAAATTACTGATACATTAATATTAATCAACAATCTCAATTTTCTTTTTTTTTTAATAGTTAGTACAAAAACATTTTTAACAACAATAAATATAGCATTTAAGTACAGAAAATTAACGTAATGTTACAACAATTATGAATCTTTTACGTAACAACTATCAAAGTTGGAGATACAACCTTCGTATTCTTTTAAATTTCCTAACGCCAAATCTTGTTCCTTAACGCAAGCACATCGAAAAGAATCTGATCCAGGTTCATAGAATTTTCTTGGAAATCCGATCCAACTTCGTTCAATGCCACCGCTACACACATGAACAATAAAACTTAAAGCACAGAAAAATTCAAAATGCTTATTGTAATTTTCAATAAATTCTATAAGTACTGTAAAAATCATTAAATTGTCAATCTTTTTATACTTTACGTTACAGATTTAATGTTTACTTAGATTCTATATTTTTTTGGTCTAGGGGGCAAATTCAACCAATGGAAATGGTGTTTCTCAATAGCACGTTTCAGTCAAAGCGATGTAAGAGAAAAAAGTTCCGTCCTAGTGTTATCTTTTTCTATCAGTTTTACCAACACGAACCTTCAAAAATACTCTGAATTTTAAATTATCACCAAAAGTCAACCCAAGCCACAGATTATTAACCTGTTCTGTAGCCATGTTGATATCTTAATAAAAATAAATTACAGGTACTTAATAAAACAATTTTAAATACTTACAGAAGACAGAGGTAATAGTAAACAATTTAGTCTTGAAAAAGACTGTTTGTAAAAAAAGCAGCAAAACGATCAAAAGAAGATAAAAACCACGCAGAACAAACCCAAACACAAAACTCAAACGAATAATTAAAAATTTTAAGATTAGCTGGGCTTGGGTTGATTTTTGGTGATAATTTAAAATTTAGAGTATTTTATAGGATTCGTGTTGGTAAAACTGACAGAAAAAGATAGCACTAGGGCGGAACTTTTTTCTCTTATATCGCTTTGACTGAAACGTGCTATTGGATAAACTCGACTAAAGTGTCATAGAAATGATGTTATGGAAAAAAAAACTAGGCTATATGTTTGACATCTTTTATAGTCAGTTTTACTGCATTTTGGATCACAATTTTTTTCAACTCTTCAAAGTATGCTTCAGCATCTTGGTGTTGGGTTTTTATAACAACTAGTAAAAATGTAATCAAATAAAACAGAAAACAAATACATTGTGATGGTAAAATTAGGTACAATATTTATAACTTTTATACCGAGTGTTTTTTTGCCTACTGATTATTTCCATTTTATCACAAATAATTAATTGTAAGCCTGCTAAATTGTTTGGTTGATTGAAATATATTCTAGATTTTATCAATTGTAATAATGTGTAGAAATCTGTAGTACAGGCTATAAACTCTTCAACATTGGGAAAATGCTAAGCGCATTTTAAATAACTCTACAGAAACAAATCCAAAGAGGTTAAGTCGAGGGAATGTGGGAGCCACTCAAAAAATGCTTTCCGCCCTTTCCATATTTCAGAAAACAAGCCAAAGTGAGGTTTGTTGCAGCCAAATATTTTCATAGGGTATGTCACCACCTGCAGCATTAGGTAGGCGAACAGACACCGCATCAAAACTCAGAAAGTATTTCGCTGTCCTCAACGCACACATTTAACTTGCCTTGATGCTTTCTGTGGGCCATTCTTCCAAATAGGGATTTTGGGTTGATCACTACCTATAATTAGGAGATGTACTGAACTATTTAAACAAAATGTGGCCTCGTTAGTATGTTGCTTAGAAAGTTTGTATTTTCATCACAACGTAACATCAGAAATACATCAATTCCCACGGAATGTATAACATCCCATAGATACAAGCAGTCGATTCTCTATACGTGTTAGTGTTTCCTTCAGTCACCGATAGATGACTTTCCGGTTTCGTTATTGATTGAATATAGCGAAATAATGATACCACACGACGGAACAACGCACTAATTTAAAAATAGATTTTTTTAAAGTTTTTATATACTTACTATTTAGTTATTCTATTCAGTTTGTTTGAATTAGGGTCAAATCCACAGTCGTCACTCAATCTCAAATCTGACTACACTAAAATTTCCCTACAATTGAGATTAAGAAAGTCTTTCACTCAAATTTCGTATCCACAAACATTTTAAATCGTGTACTTAAATTTTACTAGGTGATAGTTTGGCAACGTTGTTATTTTTAAGGGAAATTTATTTATAAAATTTAAAATGACAATTAATACGTTATCGTGTGTATTAACAATATTGACGGGTCCAAAAATATGGATAAACCAAAAAAATATATGGGTATAGAGTGGAAAAAACTATTCTTTTGGAAATTATTAATAAGTAGGTACAGAGACCGCATTGAAAATAAAAAAACCGATGCAGTGTCAGTGGCACAACGAAAAGCAAAATTTAATTACCGTCAAATTGAAAAACGGACAATTAGTTGCTCGTTATTATATTTTTCTAGTGAATTTTCCACATCTCTTATGTACTCCCTGTTATGTTAAAAAAGTTTTTACTTTTGCCTATTTACGCAAATACCTATACCTATCTTGGAATCGCTAAACCGTAATCCTCCACATGCCTAATAAAATCTACAAAATCTAACAAGTCTCTATCCATAATATTATATTATTACTTATAAAAAAACTAATATAAACTCTTATAAAAAGTAAAAAACCTCCTAATTGTTAACAAATATTCAGTTCAGTCACAATTGAGTAACATTTAAGTTGACATTTGACAGCCCTTAATTACTCAATTTTCTAACTGTCAATCTCAAAAATTAAGTAATATTTAAGTGTCACTTGTTCATGGATACCGATTTGAGTGTAGTCTTCACGACATTTGAGATTGAGTGACGACTGTGGATATGGCCTTTAATCTTTAATTTTAAATTCAGTGTTAGGTGTGAAAATATTATAATGATGTAACACGTATCGCCACCTATCGGTAACTTCGGGAAGTTCATATGCAAATACAGAATCATCTGGGCGTTATACATTCCGGAAGAGATGATGTATTTCTGGTAACAGTAATTGTTCATAAAACTGTAACCGACGATCTGGGTCATCCTCATTTAATTCTTGCATGCACTGAATTTTGTATACGTAATATTTTTCTTTGTAAATTAACTGTACAACATACGATTGGTTCATATTGTTGTTTAGGGCAAATTGTCTTGTTGACAGATAATGATTTTCTTCAGTTCTTTTAAAATATGAATATTACCCCCCCGAAGTGCCCCAACAATTTCTATGTGAAAATATCACACTACGACAGTGGTATTGCGATTTACAGATAAATACAAGAAAAAAAAACTAAGTGTTATAAACAATAATAGTTTTTGCTTACTTTGAAAAAGTAAAATCAATGTCTCGGCGTTTTTTGAAAAATCACTCAGTATAAAAGTTTTGAATTTTGTTCCAAACTTCATAAACACACTGCATATTCCCAAATTTCATCCGCTGTTATTAGAATCTGACACAAACTGCACTAGAAGTCCAAGAAGATATGTTTTACCAAATATTCTTAGATAACAATTAAACTAACTCAACCAAATATCTCAAGTGTTGCGCTATAGGACGCATAGTAATTCGGCCAGTTAAAATTGAAACGGCCAAAGTAACATTTATTAATGAAACAGAATATTGTCGACAATAATTGCTAGAAAATTTTGGCATGATGATTCGTTTCAGTCCTCTTCACAGACCATTATTTAGGGGTCACGTACAAGCCAAGGACTGAACCCTGCTCATAGAATTACGTTACATTGACAAAATTTTCACCATAACAATGTTTTTGAACGTTTTTCAGCGATTATCATCTGAAGGGTGGCTGACATGGTTACAAAGATATTTGATACACGAAAAGTAGGTATCCAACAACAACAATTTCTGCCAGCTCGCTGAGAAGTGGTCGAGCACAGTACGAATACCACAATGAGAACCTGATTGGTACAAAATCTGCAAAAGCTAGAGGAAACGTTGCACTCTGCCCCTTTTTCCGTTGAATCTGAAGGGGTTATGAGAAAATTAGATCTAGACTATTCCATGGATGTCACATCGATTGGATCTAATAATGTCTTCGTGATCACCATGTATGACCATAAGTTGAACTTTAAAATAAGATCGCCAGATAAAACTTGCTAAATGCAATATTTGGAGTGTTGTGCTGTTTGGGGCGGAACATGGACATTGTGGAAAGGAAATAAAGCAAAATTGGAAGCCTTTGAGATGTGGATGTGAAGAAAAATGGAAGGGGTATAATGGGAAGACAGAGTAAGGAATTTTATTTATTTATTCGTATGGTACATTTTCATTATTGTATTGGGATGTAAGTGTATGGTGCCCCAGAAGATCTGTATAAACCTGTATAGTGTGGTGACGAAATCGTATGCAATTGTGGATTGTTCGTTTTGGTAAAGCATTTGCTTCAAGATTCAGGAAAACCACTAAAACCTAAACATACCAACCCTTACCCACCTTAGTATTCATATGTAGTAACATTAATTAAGCGTGTAAACAGTATAGAAGTTAAATAAAACATAAAATATAATAGCAGAGACATTGCATGACGATATACAGAGTGAATCACCACCAACGGGACGGATATTTATAGCGAAACAGTAGAGGTTTTACAAGTTTTGTCATTTTAGTAGCTTGCAGGTTGATAAATTTTGCATTTTAAAATTAGTTTGAAATATACAGTATGTCCCAAAAAGTGTGGAGCATCAAAGTTATGTTTTTTCGTATAGAACACTCTGTATTTTATTGCGTGTTTAGTTTGCCCGTAAAAAATAAGGTTCCTTATACCTAAATACAGAGCGTTCTATGTTACGTCGACTTTTCTGAAAATATGGAGTATTAAAAAAAATTCTTCTAATCCAACAAATCATAACAAATTTACTCTTACGTCTAAATAGTTGGATATTAGATTAATGTATTCCATTATCAAATATTAAACATCTCTTTACAGGGTGTTCAGAATTTGCAGGTTACTAATGGGATCATTCAATATGTAATATGAGCCTTATTTTAAATAGGACACCCTGTATTTTATTGTATCATAGTATTAACAAATAAGTCCTCTTTCGAATTATATAAGGATATGCCCTATGCCTAAGTGTTACAGTTTTTAGTCAATTTACAATTTCCTTAAAATTAATGGTAGCGAGAGATTTTAAAACAAAAAATGCATACGTAATTCAATTAGTTAACAACATTTTAAGACATTACAGTCTGATAATCAAATGAGTTACAAAAATCATGTTTCGTTACATGTTACATACAATATTTAGAAAAACAAAATTTAAAAAGGAATTAAACCTATTTCGAATTCAGATTCTAATCGGGTGTGACCGATGTTACCATGGTTACGATTTTCAAAACAAATGTCGAAACAAACTCACAAGTGATAATTTTTTATAAATACTTACGAAAAGTGGACCATTCTAACACTTATTTTGATTATGAAAAGTGTCACATCTGTCACGGAAAACCCTAATACAAGTACTACATGTTTTTTGGATAATTTAGGGATCAGTCAAACGAGTGTGAGAAGAATGGTTAAGAAAATCCACTATCATCTGTATCACATTCGACTACATCAGCATTTGACAGAAAATGATTATGATGACCGTTTAAATTTTTGTTTATGGACTTTAGACAATTTAGCAGAGTGTAATGTCATGCATTTTTTGTTTTAAAATCTCTCGTTACCATTAATTTAAAGGAAATTGTAAATTGAGCATAAACTGTAACACTTAGGCATAGGACACCCTTATACCATTAGCAAGAGGACTTTTTGTTAACGTTATGAATTAATAAAATACCATTTAAAATAAGGCCCATGTTACATATTGAATGATCTAATAATTAACCTGTAATTTCTGTACACCCTGTACACCAGATCTAATATCCAACTATTTAAACGTAAGAGTAAATTTGTTATGATTTGTTGGATTTTTTTTAATACTCCATACTTTCAGAAAAGTCGACGTAACTCAGAACGCTCCGTATTTAGGTATAGGGAACCTTTATAAAAGTATACCTTATTTTTTCCGGGCACTCAAAAAACGCAATAAAATACAGGGTGTTCTATAAGAAAAAACATAACTTTGATGCGCCACACTTTTTTGGGACACACTGTATATTTCAAAATAATTTTAAAATGTAAAGTTTATCAACCTGCAAACTACTAAAAAGACAAAACTTGTAAAACTTTTACTGTTTTGCTATAAATCTCCGTCCCGTTGATGTTGATTCACCCTGTATAATCAACCGTTCAAGCGCCAGTCATGACGTTAACGAAAAAATGTGAGGTTAAAAAATAGCAAACAAAATAATGGAAAAACAGGAATGACGAAGTGTTAAGAACAGAAGAAGGTAAATGAAAAAAATAATAAACAGAAAAGTGAGAAAGAGGAAGAAAAAAACACCAGATGCTGGACAACATCGCGTAAGAAGGAATATATACAAACATGAAGAGATTAGCAATGGGTAGAGAGAAGTGGGAAATGAAGATGAGAGAAACAACCTAACGACCATGAGTGAATACCCGTGATGATTTAAACGTTAAGTGTATCTACAGCTACACACATAAAATCGTGGCCCGGTTTGTCTGTGTGTGTGTGTGTGTCGAGTCGACACTAGATGTCGAAAAACTTATCGTTTAAATATTGTGATCCCTCCAGTAGGAAATATAGTCGACAGCGCGCGTTTGTACAATAGTGAACTTACACTCGAGTTCTCTCACTCCCGATGAGTCCCAAAAGGACGAAACAGCTGTCGGGTGATTCTCAGTGTTTGTTTGCTATTGTACAACCTCTTGCGTACTTTACTGCAGGCGATTCGAAATTTTTATACTTACCAACTGTTATGTTGGCTATAATTATTGAAGAATCGACTATGTAACTGCTTTACATACCTGTCGGCAAAGTTGCTAACATTTACGTACGTGAACGCTTTCACGAGTCGACACTAGATGTCGAAAAACTTATCGTTTAAATATATATACAATACAAACAGATTTATTTAGAAACTTACAAAACTCGTGAATTTTTTTCTGTTGAATTTTTAGTTTAAATTTATTCAAATCGTGAAATCTGAAATTAGCAACTTTAGTTCTTCAAAGTTTTTAAGATACACAGACCAAAAGCAAATACATATATTCAACACAAATGAAATAATTATACTAAACAACAAAGTAATATAAATATGAAGAAACAAAACTGTAGTTGTAGTAATATTATTCTTATCAGACGTATGATCTTAATCTCAAAATGAATATGATGAACTATTAATGTCAACTATCAAAAGAAACCCCAGATAGTGCTACAAAGAAGGCACAAAGAATGTGAAAGAACGAAAAAAGAAATGAGAAGAGGAAGGAGGAAATACAAAAAAAAACAGAGACTATAAGAATGTACAATTAAAAAATAGTATAAAAGGTAAATGGAAGAGGAGATAAACAAAATAAAAAATAAAGAAGAAGCATGGAAATTTATTAACAAAGGATAGAAGAAGAAAGATGTAAACAATATTGTGTAAAACTATTAAAAAGGAAACCAAGAAAATCCAAAGCAAAAACAAAAAGAAGAATGCGAGAAATAACAAAAGATGAGTTAAAAGAAGCATTTAACAAGGTTAAAAAGGGAAAATCAGAACATACAGATGGTACGCAAGAAGAACTGTGGAAGAATACAAAAGAGAAAGGTTGAGAAGAATATTTGGAAAAAAGAAGAGGGATTGCCAGGGGAATGGAGAGAAGTTATAATATGTTCTATTTATAAGACTGGGAATACGAAAGAATACATAGGTGTAAGCGTAACAAATGGAGGATATAAAGCTTACACCTAAATGATAAGAAGCAGATTGGAAAAAGATACTAAAGAAAAAATATATTATCGGACCGGCAGGCGGGATTTGGGAAGGGAAGGAGGACTGTGGATAATATGTTTATATTGACGCAAATAGTCAATAAAGAATTGGTTAAGAAAGGGGGAAAAAGCAGCTTTTGACAATGAAAATATGGATAAATCATGGAAGACACTAAAAGAACAAAAGATAAGTGAAGATCTAGTATAAGTAATAGAAGAGTTATATGAGGAAGAGTCTACGGAAAGTTTTCTATACACATAAAGCTCTGAGGTAGGGCTGCCCTTCAAGTTCAACTCTGTTCGCGATTTATACAAGGTGTTAATTTAGTATGTAGCCAAACTTCAGGAGGTCGTTCCGTACTGAATGTCTTATGAAAGGAAATAAATTTTGAATCCGATTACTACTTTTAAATTAAGTTTAAAAAAATGAAATAAAATTACGACAAACGGTGCTATAAGACGTAAATTAGTATGATGTTTACATTTGCTGACAGTTTTTTTAACATGTGCTATTATACATAAAATACTATGCGAATCAGGCACCTTCAAAAGGTCTGTTGCTTTTATTGGAGACCTACAATAATCAGAAGAGTTAAGTTGGAGGAAACACTGCCTGATTCGAATAGTCTTTCATTTACAACGTAGCATATGTTAAAAATTGTCAGCAACTTTTAACATCATACTAATTTAGGTCTTATAATTGTTTAGAAAAAAGGTTTTCCATAATTTTATTTAATTTAGAATTAATTTAATTCAAAAGTAGGAATTTGATTCAAAATTTTATTACCTTCCATAGCACCCTTACTTTTATTGTTATTAACACAACAAACAAAATGATGTTATGCAATGTGAACGAAAAAGCTGTAGAGAAGAATTTCGTGTTGTTAAATCACAAAATCTTATTAAATTTGAAAAACAAAATTGGGTACTGTAATTTTTTTTTAAATTAAACTTCGAATACACGCCACTGCTAAAATGATACAAACCACTTTTGGTTTAAAATATTCATCTGTTTAGTTAAAAACCGGCACCAAGTTTGAACGTCATACTAATTTGCCTCTCTAATTATTTATGAAAGAAATTTAAAAATATATATTTTAACACCACGTATAGTGAAAACAAAGCCGTTTAGGACTTACCTTTATACCGTGTGTCCCGGAAAATCTGTTTAACATGGCAAATTTGAAAAGTCTGATTTATACGTCCCGAAAGTGTTTTTAGGATATTTTCACTATCAGAACACTTAACAATGTGTACTAGAAAACGTTTTGCGTAATAATTTCTAAAATTTAACCAAACATAATAAAAATATTTAATAATAATTTAAAACGTACGAGGGTTCAAATCCCAGGCCAATTTCTTTTTTGTATTAACATCGTTTAATTTCTATCGGTAAAGAGGCATACGTTTTAATTTTTCACTGTTGTTGCAATGGATTTATAAGAATATTATTCAATTAGAGAGTTTTTGAATAATCAAATACGACAAACGCTAAAATTACGTGATTCCCTTCTGTGAATACGTAATTCATGAGTAATGACGCCTGCGCATCCGCAAAAGGGACTAGCGTGATTTAAGCGTTAAACGTATTTGTTTTTACGATAACCAAAAACTCCATATTATTTAAGTAAATGTTTCATAATGTGAATATTCCAATAAATCCATTGCCAGTTTAATCAATTCAAAAATTAAAACTTATATTTTTAATATGTGTGGTTAAATTCCAGAAATTATAACGCAAAGCGTTTTTAGTAGGTACAGGGTTATTCACTACAAATTACCCACCTTCTATTATTTTGAATATTACGAAGTTCTGCTTCATTTTGGTGATTGAATTAATGAAATGTCAATTATCAACATATATGTTTTGAGATCTAAAAAAAAATATCTCTTCAATCATGTAATAATATACAGGGTGTCACATTTAAAAAAATACATCATATCATCATGAGTTCTCTCACTCCTGAAGAGTTCCAAAAGGACGAAAAAGCTGTCGAGTGATTCTCAGTGTTCGTTTGCTATTGTACAACCTCTTGCAAATTTACAGCAGGCGATTCGAGATTTTTTTTTGCTAACGCTTATGTTGGCTATAATTATCGAAGGATCGACCTGTCAACAAAGTTGCTTAATGCGAACCATTGCGTACGTGATCGCTAACACGAGTCGACACTAGATGTCGCAAAACCTACAGTTATCATATTTTTGTTTTGCCCTGTAAACGGCGAGTAACTGAATTATTGATAGCATTTTAAGAAAATTCAGCTAGAACCATACAACTTTCATGCATATTTTTTTTTCTACGAGCAATAATAACTATAATAAGGGGTGGGTAATTTATAGTGAATAAACCTGTACACTTTGTTAAGTGTTCTGGTAGTGGAAATATCCTAAAAACACTTTGGGACATATAAATCTGACTTTTCAATTTCCCCATGTTAAACAGCATGCTTCAGATTTTTCGGGACACACGGTATAAACTTTTTGTTTTAAAATTGAGTAAGGATATTAATCTGAAGTTTGGCCACATACTTAATTACCATCCTGAATACAGAAAACAGATAAAGAAATACGAAGGCATCAAAAGAGAGGAGTGGTGATAGGGAAGATAAAGGTGTCGGTATTAGCATTGTATCAATGGTAATAGCATATTCGTATAGTGGTCATAAGAAAAAACAACAAAGAAATGAGAGGTGTAAATTGAGGCAGTGAGAAAATATTTAGAAACAAGAATTTGTACGCAAATGTGAAAAAACAAAATAAATAATTTTTCAAAAAGAAGAGAGAGGAGAAAAAGGGCGAAATTGTGGTAAGGGGAGAAGGAATTAGAGAGTGTGGATGAATGGAGAAATTTAGGATACAAGTTGAGATATGATAACAATGACGGACACATAAGAGAGCTAGAGGAAGGGAAATAGAATAGTAGAAGGTATGGAAAATTGGAGAGAGAGTTTTTGGAAACTCCTGCGGAGAAAAAGTCCTAAAAAAGAGAGTAAGCGGGAAATAATACGCGCAAACGGAAAATACCTCGCAAAGAGTTAAATTCCTTTAATCGGCTGTAACTCGCAATGCCGTACACGATTCGTTTTGCGAGGGATTCTACACACCACAATAGAGATATAACCTCGAAAATGGGGTTTTCAGAAACAAATGGATTCGCTTCGATTGGCGGAAATCCAATAGTCAAGGAGTCTCTGAAAGACACCCATACTGTTCAGTTTTTGATGCCCGACATTTCTGGTCCTATCCTGTGAATTAATTGCACATACAGTTTTCGAGGTACGGCGTCGCAAAGCGCTCATTCCAGTGCGAAAAAACGACGGAATGCCATGATAGGGCACTCTGATTGCGCGGTTTTTTGCAGGCAACAATTTTGGTCCTATCCCGCAAATTGCTCAGATCGATACTTTTCGAGGGTGTTTCTGAAAGGTGTGTACATGGCTATACCAGAGGTTCTGTGGCTCAAAATAGACGGTTTGGCACCAATTTACCTATAACCAAAAGGGCGCCAGAGGGCGTTAAACTTTCCAATAAAATATTGTATATTGGGAATAACTCGAGAACGGTTTCACGGATTTTGTTCCGCTTTCGTATGCTGGTTGTCTGCTTCTGAAGACGTTTTTCTGTGTAATGTAGACAAATTTCTTATGGCAGGAAAAGTCGCTTTCATACGGACACTGTCAAATAAATAATAATATTTTAACAACCGTCAACAATACGAAACCAAAATAATTCTGACCAATAAAATGAACAATTTGAAAATTTTTTTCTCTTTTGTTAAATTGCGCTAATGTTATTAGTTCGATCAGAAAAAAATTAAAATCATATCCCTGCAAGGCGCATCCATACGCTTAGAAATTGAAGCAGACTGCTAGTAGGCTATGCGATCATGTCAATCCGATTTGGGAACTTTCTGCGTAAACCTTTACGCTCTCCCGACAATTGCCACTGCAAAAGCCCAACACTAACAGCATATCAGTCTGTTCGGCAAATGTGTAGCCCATTTTTAATATTTTAATTTTTTCTGATGAAACTAATAACATTAGCGCAATTTAACAAGAAAGAAGAAAGTTTTCAAATTGTTCGTTTTATTTGTCAGAATTATTTTGGTTTCGTATCGTTGACGGTTGTTAAAATATTATTATTTATTTGACAGTGCCCGTATGAAAGCGACTTTTCCTGGCATCAAAAATTTGTCCACATTACACAGAAAAACGTCTTCAGAAGCAGACAACCAGCATACGAAAGCGGAACAAAATCCGTAGAACCGTTCTCGAGTTATTGCCAATAGACAATATTTTTTGGAAAGTTTGACGCCCTCTGGCGCCCTTATGATACACTTTTGGTAATAGGTAAATTGTTGTCAAACGGTCTATTTGGAGCCAGAGAACCTCTGGTAAAGCCATGTACACACCTTTCAGAAACACCCTGTATAATAAAGTTAGCAAACATCATCATCAAGTCACCACTGGGATTCATTTTTTTTGTTCAACGCCAATAATTTTAAGGATTTTGGTAGTTCTTTATGTATTTCCGGTTATTATCGATGTACGGGAAAATGAATCCCAGCGGTGACTTGATGAATTTTGCTAACTATTAGTTTTAACATGACAAATTAAAAAAAAATATTTGGCTTTTTTTTCAAATGTAACGTATTATAAATGTTATATCATCGAAAACAGAATAAATATAACTATCACAATCGATAAAAAAATATATAAGTTGTCATTTAAAAAAAATGTTGATGACGTCATAACTTGAGAAACAAATGAGATAACAACATCAACATACATATGGAATAAGTCCTACAATTAAAATCGTTATACCCTTTCGGGATTTTTTCCAAAAATGAATGGGAACAGAATTACTGAATTTATCCATTACTTTCTTTCCCCAACTGTAAAAAAGTTTATCACTTGATTCGATCTATTTGTTTTAATTTAGTTTTTCCCTACTTTTATTTAATGTTAAGGTATTGACTAGTCAATATAGTTTACCTTCTTCTGGTACACCACACTCTAGACCCACGCTGTATATCCCATTCGATATTGCACGGAGGAAATCGATACTTTTGCATTTGGTCCTTTTCTTTGTCCCTTAATGCCTCCTGAATTATTCCCTTAATTTCCTGAGAATATTGCGTCTCTAATCCATCTCTATCATAGTACTTCCCAATAAGTTTACCTACAACACATTTTTACTATACTTAACAGGGTGAGTTTTTAGTGCGTATTTGCTCTATAACCCTTAGCTACTGGTAAAAAAAATTTGTGCCATCCCAAGTTGTTAGTAACCTTTTTTGATATTTTTTAAAAACATCAGTGAATACGCAGGGTGTTCCATAACTCCTGGACAGCATCGAATTTTCTTATTTTAAATAGAACACCCAATATATTTTTGAAATTCGGAGAGAGCACAAAAATTTAAGTCACACACTATGTAAAATCCAAAAGTATAGGAGATATTTAAAACAATAAGAGAAAAATTACAGTTGGAAATGTCTGGAAAGAGCGCCTTATAACTTTTTCCATATGGTATAGCGTAAGAATATAGAATGGTCTGCAATTAAAACAGATTGGAAAATAATATACCAAATGTGTTACATTTCACGTCACATTTAGCTAACTTTCGACTGAAAAACTTTTTGTTTTAAATAGAATACTCATTTTTTCAAGTACAACACTATTTTTTATGCTAAAATTAGAATAAAAATTGCAGCCCCCTGACGGCAGTTTGGGGTAATTTGTTACCCGGGTTATAGGAACTGGCTTACAACGAGTAACATATAAAAAATATACGGGGGTACAGTCCCATTATTGCGATTGTTTAATGTTTTTGCTGAATTTTTACGCTTAGGCCTGATTTTTTCAACTCCAGTTAACTTTATCAGTCGGTTAACTACTATGGAGCCAATCAAATTTTTAGAAAATCGCGTTTCTAAGTTGTTTAACCGACAGACAAAATTAACTGGAGATGAAAAAAACAGGCCTTAGAATAATATCGCCACCCTCTGGTAATTTGTTGTCAGGGTTACAACATATAAAAAATCTTCGGGGGTTTAAATAAATTTTTAAATTCAAATGCATTTAAGATCAAATTTAAATGTAACTTCACACCGGTTACATAGGCAGCATTGCCTTTCTGTCAATGTGTGGACAGACAGGTATTATTGGTGAATAATAATATTTGAATAGAGAAAGGTATTTAAATTTTTTGCAAAATAATCTTCTTGATTTACTCAAAAACATGCCATTGGATGTAACCCGTACATTAAAGTTTACCTGAACTGTTCTGAATATAATAAGTAGCCAACGTATGCGCGCATGTAGCATCCCATATTAAATGTCTTCCATTGAACCAAGGAACTAAAGTCATTCCATCAGGTCTTTTTCCATCTTCACGACTAAGGCCAGTAGGTTTTAGGCCTGTGGGTATCTTCGCGGTTCCAAAAGCCTTCTCGATAACGTCATTCAGAGAAGCATGTCTTGCTATGACTTTCATACAGGATAGCCCATGACTTCCCACATCATCCGTCTGTTTTCCGCAGATGCATGTGTACTGAACACACAGATGACATCCATACGGTACGGCTACAGAAATCCTAAAAGTACTGTAATCAAGTAAAGTTCCAAGATTCCTTGAAGGCAGAACTTATAACCATGCACCTGATTCCTTGTATTTAGATTCGTCTAGCTAAGAATCAAATGTCATTGTCAAACTGTTAAGAATTGCGATAGAATTCCAGTTCCTTTGCACCGTTGCAATCACTGGTTGACTGATACTTTCCACCGAAGAAATAAATGATGGAAGACATAAATCCTTCACCCTACGGATACCCATCCCTCCATGTCGTATAAGAAGTGTTACCTTTTCCCATTGACTTTCCGAAAACTGGTTGTTTGTAATCTCCTCCATTGTTCCCCTGATAAATTTGGCAAGATTATGAATTATATCCGAGAACTCTCATGTGGGAGTGATACGAAGTAGAAATGTGACTTTTGGGACTGCTAGACGGTTTTTAAGTAGAAAATAGGTAGCAATTTTCTTCAAGTTATCGAGCAATAATTGTAGATCTGCTACTTTCCTTTCTATAGTCAATCTCGCTGCTGGTGCAGTCAATGGAGCTCCCGAGAACTGTAATTCCTCTGCTAAAGTTTCCCAGGAGAAATAGTGTCAAAACAGTTTGACTCTTCATTGTATATGGAGGTGAAGTAGATTTGGACTTCTTTGGGTTAATCTCCAATCCTAAAAATGTTGTTTGCTCCACAATCTTTCTAAAATCTGAAAGTACTGTTTCACAACTTCCACCTAAAGTCCCATCGCCAAGCTCAGATTCCCACTCATTTACTATTGGCTGAATTACAAAGCTGAAAACCAGTGGTCCAAGAGGATCTCCCTGTTGACAGTCAAGTCAACTGTTAATTCTATAATTTTCTCAGAGTAAAAGAATTTGATGGGAGATGAATAGCACTGGTAAAGAAAACTGTAAAGCTTTGGAATCCTCTCCAGAACTTTTTAGTGATCAATCAGTCTCTTTCAATACAATTGAAAGCGTTGGAAAAATGTATCCTCAATAAGAACTTTTCGTTTGATTCGTTCAGTGATACCAAAGACCTCACAGCATGTAGAGCAGCTTCACAACCCTCTTTTGTCCCGAACCTCAATTGATGTGGACGTAGATAATTACATATCTCTTCTGAATAAGCTTTATAACCTAATTTTGCAACCAATCTTCTTAGAGTAGACCCAACAGCAATTGGCCGAATTCCTCCATCCTGTTTATTGTTTTGACATTCGTTTTGGAAATGGCAACCATGGTAACATCGGTCACACTCGATTAATAGTAGATTATTTTACTAGGAGTTAAACAATATATTTTTTAACTCCAAAAGTGAAATATATTATTTTTTCTTCAAGCGACATTAAAACGGCATATTATTGAACTACTGGCAGACGCTAAAAGTTTTTAACTGTATAAACATTAAAAGAAACAGTTGTTTTCACAACAATTTAGAGGTTGGTACCTCGGTTATGTCATGTTATGAATATAACAGTAAAGTACTACCAACATGATTCGTCGAGAATAAAACGTCACTATAACTCTCAAGAATTTTGAAACTTTGAAATAATACATGAAACCACCAATAAACGCTTAAAGAAAAAATAGTGTATTTCACTTGAGTTAAATAATATAATTGTTTCGCTTAATTTGCTGTTTCGCCTAACGCCTCGCCAGTAAACTATTAAGCTCAACAATTATATTGTTTAACTCCTAGTAAAATAATCTACTATTTTCTTCAAGCGTTTATTGCTAGTCCCATGTGTTATTTTAAAATTACCGAGATTCTCGAGTGTTATACTGACGTTTCTAAATAGTTGTGAAAACAAAAGAACTGTTGCTTTTAATGTTTAGACAGCCTTTTTAGCGTCTGCCAGTAGTTCAATAATATGCCGTTTTATTGTCGCTTGAAGAAAAACTTTTTTTTTCAAAATTAGAAAAATTTTTGTAACTTGTTACGCTCGTCCCGCAATTATCAGATTCGTTACAAAAATCATGTGTTTCGTCCCGTTAACATAAATAGCTATTTACATAATTGGGCATAATATAGCGTGTTCTTTGTACAAAAAAAAGTTTTTGTAGTTTCAATTTAGCTAAATGTGATGTGGAAACTGTAACACTTAGTATATTATCTTCCAATCCAATTTAATTGCAGAAGTTAGACCACTCTATGTACTATGTCAAAAATTTAATTCAGATACACCACATGAAAAAACTTATAGGCTCCTTCCAGACCTTTACAACTGTAATTTTTCTTTCATTATGTTAAATATCTCTGATAAATCATACGGCTTAGTTGATTTGACTTAAATTTTTGTGCTCTTTCCGAATTTAAAAAATATATAGGGTGTTCTATTTAAAATAAGAAAATTAGATTATATGAAACACCCTGTATATTTACAGAAATAAATGTTACCAACAACTTGGGGTGACACTTTTTTTTTTTTTGATAAGTAGCTAAGGTGCAAATAAACACTACAAAACTACCATGACAAAAGTTTTGTAAAATACATACCCACTTTCTTATATTCACGAGTATAAAAGTTTATCCAATGGTCCAGTGACAATAAATCTGACTTAGACAACCCACTAACATCATCTGAAGCATCTGCAGAATCAAACTTTCCAGTTATAAATGAACGCGATGAGTCACGTCCTAAAAAATATTAACGTACACAGTGTTTAAACTAAAATGCAAAAGTACAAACCGACAAATATATTGTAACTTCCTTCTGATCCGTAGTGCTTGCTACCCTTGGTAACATCAAAAACATTGCCTAATATAGCTAAGTAAAGGTCAGGTTTAGCGATTCCATTAAATTCTTGTAGCTCACTGGAAGTAAATAACTTTTCATTGTTCGAAGGCGCGGTGAAATAATTATTTAAAACTGTTACAAAATATTCGTTATACACACTTAGAAGTAAACCTAAAGCAAGAACAAAAATACAAACAAAAACTTGAAAAATCGTCATCATAACCTTCTTTGTTTAAAAATAGGGTAATGTGAACATTGCCAACTGCGTTGAGTGCAATGATAAGTTACCACATTTTTCCAGGCGCAAATGTTTGCCCCTAAGGTTTGCACTTTTAAACATTAATCGCCAATCGTTTTTTTTAACGATCCACGCGATAATAATCGTAACACTAGAATTACCTAATTATTTTAATAGCAAATTCGTAGACAATCTAGGACGACCTTGACGTCATGGGAATTCCTGGAAGCGTCACGTTTGATGGATATATACGACATTGTGATGTTGAAATTTATAACAAATTTAGTTTTGGCTAAGGATTTCATCTGAATGTAATGATAAACGTGTAGCACTGAAAGTAAGATTCATTCTTAAATAAACAAGATTGAAATATTTTCTTTACAGGACAACAATATTATGTTTCATTATGACGATGTTATCGCGCTTAGGATTATTTTCCCGAAGACATCCTGTTGTAAGGGGTATGCTGAGTTATGCAGTAATTTGGCCTGCATCATGCCTGATACAGCAAACGATAGCAGGGAAGACTTGGAAAAATTATGATTGGGGTCAAGTGACTAGATTTGGATTATATGGTTCTTTGTTTGTGGGCCCTACATTGTATGGGTGGATAAGACTTAGCACAATTCTCTGGCCCGAAGTTACACTAAAAACTGCTTTAAAAAAAGTAATACTTCATAACCTAGATTTAATCATAATTAACAACATTAAGTTTAGGCCATTATTGAACAACTTACATATGGTCCTGCAGCTTTGTCTTGCTTTTACTTTAGCATGGGTTTGTTGAATAATAAATCGGTTAATGAATCTGTGGATGAAGTGAAAGAAAAATTTTTACCTACATTTAAAGTGAGTTGGATTTTTTCCTTTTTGAAATATTTACAAAGGTAATTTCAGTTCGGTGCTTGCTTCTGGCCCATGGTGCAGACATTTAATTTTTTGGTTATTCCTGAGAGAAATCGAGTACCGTTTGTAAGCGCTTGCAGTTTATTGTGGGCTTGTTTCTTGTCATACATGGACCACATATCACATGAGAAACAAGAACTTAAAAGGGAGAAAGTTTTAATGAGTAATTGATGTAAATGATTTGTTAGGTAATTGTAACTTAGCTGAATTGAAAACTATTTATTCTTAGACGAATTTACAATTGTTATATTTTTAGATGATACTTATTATTTAATTGTACAGCTGTTGATAATTAAATGTTTTTAGACAATACAAGTATTTTTTATGTCATTCCGCAGGTTTTGTGTGGGTTCAATCGTGAATGATGTCACATGAAAGGGATAGGGATAATAATAATAATAATATTTATTGCTCTAAGATTCCCAAAGTGGTCCAGGTGGACCCCCAGGGATCCGCGGAGCCCGATAGGGTCTACGCTTGCGTGGAAAAAAATGGGGGTCCACAACTCGTTAACGGGGGTCTATAAAATGTATTAGGTGATCCGACTTGACTTCTCCTATGAATAAGGGAGACAATAATATATATATGCAGACAATATTATAAGAAGCTTGACTTCTCCTATGAATATAGGAAGACAATATTATAAGAAGCTCAGCAATTGTTTTTGTAAGAACTTGCATATTCCATATTCAGAAAGAGCGTGTCAAGACTCGCTGATGCCGCGCCGCCCGCCCGTCTAGTTAAAGTCGTGTCTGAACTTGCATGAACTTGTTGGATTTTTTCTTTAATATAAATACGAATGCGAATGATAAACATTACTCAGTTGTTTCCGGAATTTCAAAAAGAAAGTGTACCTATGTAAGTGTTCACCAGTGACGGAAGTAGTTTTCAGACTTTTGAAAATTAAAGTGAATTGATATTATTGTTTGCCAGTGTTGGAAAAGTAAGTACCTACCTATCTATTTGTTAGCAACTTGTATCTTAAAAGCCACTTCTATTATGTTTGTTAAATCATTTTAAGATTACTTAACAAACATTTTTTTCATATTTACAGGTAAGTAATTGATACGAAACATGGCTGAATCTAAGAATCTGTCGACAGTACAGTGTTGAATATTTGAAATTTGGTTTTCTTCCATCAAATACAGACAAGCGATTGCCCATGTGTCTTTTATGCAACAAAGTCTTGAGCAATGACTCTATGAAACCATCGAAGCTGGAAGATCATCTAAGAAGGTGTCATCCTGACAAAATAGGTAAGGATTTGAAATATTTCCAAACATTGAAGGAAAAGTATGAAAAGAGACCCACCGTGCATAGTATGTTCGCTTCAACGTCTGAAAGCAACGACGATGGCTTGCGGGCATCTTACAATATCCCATTACTTATAGCAAAATCTGGGAAACCGCATACCATTGGAGAGGAGTTAATTTTGCCTGCTGTTGAAGAGGTCTTAAAATTGTCCTGCACAAATCTTCATTTGACATACTTAAAAGAATTCCTTTGAGTAACAACACTGTACAAAGACGTATTGATGAAATGAGCTCTGATGTTGAAAGTTTCTTGTGTAATTATCTGCAAACAACTCATTTTTCTATTCAACTGGACGAGTCAACTTTACCTGGCAATGAAGCATTATTATTGGCATATGTTCGATTTATCAAAGGCGAACAAATGTTTGAAGAGTTACTATTCGCGAAAACTTTGAAGACTGACACTAAAGGTGAATCAATTTTTAATGTTCTGAATGATTTTTTTACGGAAAAATCAATTGAATTCACAAACATTATTTCGGTGGCAACAGATGGAGCTCCTGCCATGGTCGGGCGATATCGTGGGTTTATAAGTCATCTTAAAAGGATTATACCAGAGGTAATTGCAATTCACTGTGTCATCCACCGACAACATCTAGTAGCGAAAAATTGAGTGATAGATTGCACCAAGCGCTTCAATTTGTGATTAATGCAGTTAACAAAATAAGAAGCAATGCATTAAATACGCGCTTATTTGCACAGTTGTGCGAAGAAAATGATGAGGACTTCCAACGATTGCTGCTACATACCGAAGTACGCTGGTTGTCGAAAGGTGCATGTCTATCAAGATTCTATTTGCTTTTCGACTCTGTTTTAGAGTTTCTGAACACTAAAGATCCTGTTTTAAAAGAAAACCTCATGAATTTCAAAGCAGACATTGCGTATTTGACAGATTTGTTCAAAAAATTCAATGACCTCAACCTACAGTTACAAGGGGACAGCCTCAATTTGATAAAAACAAAGAGTGAAATTTCAGCTTTTCTTGGTAAACTGAAACTTATGAAGCAAAATATTGGTCGACGTGAATTTTCCCAGTTTCCAAATTTATCGCAGGTAGAATGCCTCGACGAAGATATTCAGACGTTTGATTGCCCTGTATGATGATTTTAAAATCAGATTTGAAGACATTCTGTCGATGGATATACCACCATGGATAATAAATCCATATGATGAAACTGAAGTGGAAAATGTGGTACTGCAAGAAGAGCTACTCGAGCTTAGCACTAATGAGGAGCTCAAAGTAGCATTCAAAAGAGGGTATCAATCATTTTGGCTGCAGGCACAAATACCTGAAAAATATCCAGGACTGTGGGGAATTGTGCAAAAATTTCTCATAGCGTTTCCTTCGTCATATCTTGTCGAACGCAGTTTTAGTGCCGTAACAAACTTGTTGACAAAAAAACGGAGCAGATTAAATATTACAGAGCGAGGAGATTTACGGTTATACTTAACTAAACTCAAGCCAAATATTGATAATTTGCTGTCAATTCACCAAGTACATCCCTCCCATTAAAATTATAACTTTTATCTCAGATTACAATGGTAATCTGAGATAAAGTTAACATCAAACTAATGATTATTATTTTAAAAACAGTCGCAATATAATCAAAGTTTTGATTATATTGCGACTGTTTTTAAAATAATCATTATTAGTTTTGATGTTAAATTTTGATTCTACTAAGACTGTTATAACAACATAATTAAAAGTGTAGTAATTTTTGTGTTTGAATAAATAGCTACAAAACAAGAAAATATTTATTTTTACTTTTTACCACTCCGAAGTGGGAGATTATTGGTTTCTTGTACTGTGAGTCAATCCTAGAATACAAAAAAGTAAAGTAGGAATCCAACTGTTGGATGAAGACGTTTTTTAGACTGTCTTTGAAACTTACCTTGAATGACAATACTCACAGCATAATCAAAGCAATATAAATTCTCACCTTTTTTTCGAAAATTTTCAACTCATAGTTGATTGAAAAATAGCCACAACACAGATTTACATAGACATATACTTTTTTCGGGTTTTGGAAGTAAGTTAGTAAATGTAATAGGTGCAGGGGGTCCACCAGATCCAGCAAAATGTTTAAAGTGGTCTATGAGAAAAAAAAGTATGGGAACCTCTGCCTACAGGTACAAACACAATTACAGAGCAAGAAACTAAAACGTATTATATTTCTTAGTTGTAGTGTTAAATTAAATAAATATTATACTTTAAAACCTAACTAAAATTATAAAATATTGTTTAATAGTGATTGTAAATTACAATTATTGATGTCACATGAATTACAACTATTATCAAAAATGGAACAAAGGTTATGTCTGGGTGATTTATGCAAAATGTTGGTGCGTCGATGACATAATAAAACGCTTGATGAGAATGAGATGAATAATTAGGTACATGAAAGTTAATTAATGACAGTAAGTGAGGAGAATAATAAGTTTATATACAATTGACAAATTAGTACACTCTCTTCTTTTTTCCAACGAACAAAAATTAAAACGTGATAAAAGAAGTTCATAAGAAATGCCTCTTTCTGGATAGACACTATCACATTTAAACGCTAGGAATTTCCTTTGAATATTTTCAATGCACTTTTTCTGGTATAAATAAGTAGGGAACCAAATGAGTGAGCAGTAATCAAGCTTACTTCTTACCAGCGAAAGGAATAACGTGATTAAAATATCAAAATTTGAAAATAATTTGGAATTACGTATGATGAAACCTAATGTAGAAGTAGCCGAGTGGCATATCCTGTTGACATGTTCCGAAAACGTAAACTTATTGGAATCAAAGTAAACACCTAAATCTTTGATTAGAACTGATCGGTTTATAATTTGGTGGTCAATACAATAATCATTAATAATTGAGTTTTTCTTACGTGTGTACGTTACAATTTGGCATTTCTTTATATTTAGAGACAAACAGTTAGACAAACACCATGCCTGTACGAAAAATAATCTATACAGAAACATCACTCGACCGTCGGCACTTTGATGTTTGATGGGAAAAATTTTTTTCGCGCACTCGCGGTGCGTCTACTTTTATTGACAGTTTGAGTTGAGCGGCTATTTACATTTTGTACGGAGTATACGATTTCTTCAAGTGGCACATTCTTTCTTTTTTAAGGAATTTCAATAAACACAACGAAAATAACAAAAAAGTGTTTATTTATTTATAATAATTACAAATGTTGTTTATTTTTGTGTTTTAAAATTTAGCAAATTTTAACACTAAAATATTTCTCATCCTGGTGTACATGTTACCGGCAATCTGTACAATTCAGGTATTGTATAAAATACCTAATAGGCAATGTATATAATACCTGGGTCGTCCAGGCAATGTATGAAATATTATAAATTTCATTGTCCATTACATACTTTACCTAGGTAATTAATACAATTCCTAGGGATTGTATAGAATACCTGCTGTTCCACCGGCAATGTAAAATAAATTGTTTTAGTCATATTTATCAATGTTAACCTACCTATAAAATAACTGCGGTAAATTAGAGTTCTCCTTAAAAGTAATTATTATGAAACGTACCTCTCTCTTACTTACAGTAAAATCACAATAAAATTAACGTGAAACTTGAAATTCTTCTGGCTTGTAACATAATGTAATTCGTTTACATAACTGAATCGTATAAAAAACATAAGATTCAAAACAATTTTGTAAAAATAATAAGTAGGTCTACTGCCTAATCAAAATGTTAAATAAGTAAAATTATTTATTCTTACATGAGGAACTATTATGACATTTTGAAGTGCACAAAATCTTACTTTTAAGACAAGAACACTTTATTATCGCAGTCTTTTTGCAACTACATTTGACAAATCCCTGACCTGTCCCCGTAGATTGCAAAGTCGTTTTTAGACTAGGAACGTATTCTTTTTAAGTAATTCTTCATGACAAACTGTAAACTGTTGCCTTGAATACAATGTCTTGACAATGCCTTGTTTGGTGCCTAGTTGATAAAGATCGTCATCGGTTTTTTGGAATACTACAGCTAGTATATTTCGAGCATCACCCCGACCTCTATCGACTTCTGGAACAGGAATTCGTACACTAGTACCCGACGCTACGGCAGGGAATTTTTTTTCAGAAGTTTTAAGCATTTTTGAGCTTACCCTATCAAATTATCTTTGGAATTAGAGATTCTGAAGCAATGGGTACACTTGGTGATGATATAATTACATTTTCTAAATCCTCTTTGCTTTCCATGTTGTGAGTATCATCAAGAGCCAATGATATACCAAGTTTTATTTTTGATCCAAAAAGAGCTTCATAAGGTGTTCTTTTGATACCTGAATGAAACGCCCTATTCTTCATTAGTTGTACAAATCGTAGACCACCACTCCAACGTTCACTATCATTATCTTGCATTCAAGTTGTTAGCATATGTTTTCGATGTCCTGGTTAGCTCGTTCGACACTCCCCTGAGTTTGGGAATGCCTAGGCCATGCACATTGTTTAAGGTCGGCCAGTATATTTGAAGATTGCTTACCACTTGGTTTGAAAGTTCTCTACCGTTGTCCGATTGCTGGTGCACCTATCAGTGTAAAAATATTCAGTAAATTGTACGCTACTTCCTCCGCGCGTTTTGTTTTCAGAGCTCTTAATATGACAAACTTCGTGAGATGATCCTGATAGACCATTATAAATTTATATTCCCGGTCTGGATGAGATTGATAGTGACGACAACGAGAATTAAATTCTGATGGATAAAAGTATGGGCTTGACAACGATCCCTTTTTTATTCCTTTTTGTTTTTGCTGGCACGGTTCGCAAAGTTGCAAAAATAGTTCAACCTCGTCGCGAGTTATATTTATTTATTTAATCCTTATTACCCAACAGCGGTAGCCAATTATAGGGCAAAATACGAAATTTAAAATACAAAATGCAAAATACAAAATACAACAAAAAAAACAAAAGTTCGTGACAAATAAATAAATATAAATTAATTAAATAAATAAGAATACAATTCAGCTAATCAAATGACACATGTTATCCTATTTCATTACAGTACTAAAAAAAATACAAGTTCAACAATAGAAAGGCCTATTTGCAAGTTGTATAGAAAGCTTGGAGAATTTTTTGAAGACTGCCGGCATTGATATCAGTTTCACTGCAAATATTATTAAATTGTATGCACATCGTGAATATGGGGGATTTTATTAAGGTCTTATAGAGAGGGATATAAAACGATTTATTTTGTCTAGTAAATATTTTGAGTAGATCAAAACAAATGGTTGATAAAATATCTGGACAATCAATTTTATTGTGGAGAATATTGTAAAGAAACGTCAGACCCGCACACACTCTTCTAACTTCACGTGCAGTTGAAACGTATTGAGCAAAACTTGGTTTAAAATGCCTCTTTCAGGATAAACACCATTAGTTTTATACCACAAATATTTTAATACCTTTCTTTGAATACCCTCAATTGAAAATTTGTGACATTCATAATATGGATTCCAAATAATGCTGCCGTATTCCAGTTTAGAGCGAACAAAAGAAAAGTAAAACGTGAGCAATGCGTTTATCGACGTAAAGGCATTGCAATTATGTAAAATGAAACCCAACATTTTATGAGCTGAAGTAACTATATGATTAATATGTAAGTTAAATGTGAGTTTGCTATCAAATAGTATGCCCAGATCTTTATAGTTTGTTCCAAACGATTTAGTGGCATTGCGTTAATCTTGTAATTAAAGATCTTCGGAGAAATCTTGCGAGTGTAAGTAACTATGTGACATTTTTTAATATTTAATGTAAGATCATTTTTCATGCACCAATTGTATAGCATATCAATATCCAATTGCATCGTAATACAATCTTGTTCGCTAATAATTCGCCTCAAAAGTTTTACATCATCTGCAAACAAAAGTATATTTGACTTCATATCATTGCATATATCGTTAATGAATAATATAAATAACAGCGGACCTAGGTGAGAACCCTGTGGTACTCAGATGTAGAAACATATACTTCATAATGAAAGCCATTATGCATTACATACTGAAGTCTATCTTGAAGATATGACTTAAATAACTTGACGAATGCCATATTAAATCCATAGTCAAATAGTTTAGATAGTAAGATTCTGTGTACAATTTTGTCAAAGGCCTTTGAAATATCCGTGTAAATAACATCTACCTGGCCTTGATTTTCCATGGCTCCAGCAACATATTGACTAAAACAACATAAGTTTGTAATTGTAGATCGTTTTTCTACAAATCCATGCTGTTGCGGAGATATGTAACTTTTCACATTTGACATTACATGTTCATACAAAATTAATTCAAAGATTTTGGCAAAATTAGACAATATAGCTATTGGACGATAGTTGTTGATATCCGAGATGTCACCACTTTTAAACTCAGGTGTGATCCTAGACTTTTTCCAAGTTTTTGGAAATGTTGATGTTTTTATACCTAGAGTAATAATGATTTGAAGAGGTCGAACGAATACTGTGGCACAATCTTTAATAAGAAAGCTTGGCACCTGATCAAGTCCAGCAGTTTGTTTATATTTTAGTTTCCTGATCGCTGCCATAATCATGTCCTCCGTTACTCTATCCATATAAATATTTGACATGTTAGTATGAACCATAGCTTGAGTATATTCACCATCTTGCAAGTCATTAGGAACAACATAAACAGACTGAAAATAGTTCGCAAAGGCGTTAACTATTACCTGTGGAGTATTGTAAATTGAATCGCCATTATATATTAATCCAGGAATTCTATTACTGCTTTTTTTACTTTGAATATATGACCAGAATGTCTTGAAGTCAGTAATGATCGAATTTTCAACATTAGTTAAGTACTGGTTATTAAGCTTCATTGATTTTAAATGTTGATAAGGTACGCAGTCTTTTAAATTCGTTAAAATAGATGGTTGAATTAGAAGCCTTAAACTTTCTATGACATTGGTTTTTTAGTTTTAAAATTGCAATTATTTCTCTCGAGTACCATTTAGGATAATCTGAACGCTTTATGCAATATGTTGGCACGTATTCATCAAAAATTGGATACAGTAAGTCATAAAACTCTTGACAGGCAACATTGACATCAGTACAATCAAGTAGGGAATTCCAGTTAACTTTCAATAACGCTCTATAGAGATTAGGAAAGTCAGCTTTGTGTAAATTATAGGATCTATTTAAGGGGTTACTTTTAAATTTAGGTTCATGTTGAACATTAAAGGAACAATCAATTCTTAATGTCGGATGATGGGCATCCTCACAAACTAAAGGAGTAATATCTCGACATATATTGCAGCTTATATTAGAAAAGATAAGGTCTAATATTCTATTACTGTTGTTTCTAACCTCATTATACTGAGTTAAATTTAGTAAGTGCGCAAAATTGTTTAATGCAGTAATTAACTTATCATTTATATTTTCAGAACAATATTGAGGAATATTAAAGCCGCCTATAATCAAAACATTTTTAGTGGATAAATAGAATTCAGTAAAATAGTCCAACAGTAGTTCTAAAGTAGCAACCGTTGGTATACTAGGAATATAAACTGCAAATACATAAATAATAACGGAATAAATAATACATTTACACCCGACAACATCTATCGTTTTTAGCGAGTTTAACAAATTGGTAAGATTCAAATTTTTGACGTCAATAAAATTTTTAACGCAATTAAGACTCCTCCACCATCGTATAAATATAATTCTTGTATCGTGAAGAAAGCTCCTTCAACATTCTGTCTCGTCCACCATGGTCAATACCCTGATGTGAGTCATGAAGTACTTGGAATAATTCACTATCAGCAACGTAGTATAAAATATTGTTATTCGGAGTATTCACAGGAAATATCAACTTATGTTTTTGACCGACAGTTATAAAATCATAATGCTTCAATAACCAGTAATCCCGGGGTGATTTTTTTTCGGCTGTTTTTGCATTTTTTATTTCTTCTAACAATTGCTCATGCCGTTGATTGTCAATAAAAGTGCGATTTTTAGTATTTGCTGATTCTCTTTTCACTCGTAATTGTGAATAATATCTTTCTCTCATCTGAGATATTCGTTGTTCAGCCGCCATTTTTAATTAAATAAATTTACTACCTAAGGAATTTACTACCTAAGCCAATACACGCTGCGCGCGTCCTACCACTCTCGTCGTACGCCGCGGAATGTAATGAAAGCAAATAAACAAGTCGCTACACGTCTATTGTTTGACCGCCCGCACATCCCTCCTTCCATTTTCTCGTCTTTTACATACATTACCGGCTGCGAATTCGGTACTGTATAGAATACCTAGGCAAAGTATAAAATAAATAATATTTCATAGATTCATTTTAGGTATTCTATACATTGCCTAGGTATTGTATATAATACCGGATTATACAGATTGCCGGTAACATACAGACTAAATAAAAACTTTAATGGGAATCGGACACAAGAGCGTTCAAACGACACCTTTTCTAATTCAATTACAATTTGGTGCCCTACATTATTACCTACAGCTGAAATTGGGAATATTTTACAAAAATGTTCAAACACAAACACTCTTCTTAAACCTTGTGAAATTTTTATGTTGTTAAAAAATCCGTAGTGGGGTGCGCGTATAATAAACCTGTCAACTATCATTGTAAATAGCGAATTAATTTTTTGCTTGTGCTTATCCGATTTTGCTTATTTTAGACCGAATGAATTAAGCTTATATTTTTTGCGCTACAATTTTATATTTATTTTGCAATTCGACAAACTACAAACAGATGTAAATAAAAGTAAATTTGTAATAGGTAATAAAAAAATACGACAACGTGTTTGTCGTTTAAACGTTTGTAATACATCGATGTACTGTTTTAAACATAAACAAGTGTTAAAATCAATTGAACATTATAATTACACTTACAAGTGCGTACAATTTTTATTCAAATATTGGGTTTCTCCGCCACAATCGGCCATACTAGTAATGTGCGCACCGCGAGTTTCACGAAATCCCAAAAAATTCCCGGAGTGATGTTTCTGCTGTGCCTGTACAATGTTTAGATTATGTTGGAGATAATTACGGTCGTTTACCTTAGAAACATGTACATACAATTTTAAATCGTCAGCAAAAAATAGTTTGTTGCATGATAAGATGTCTGCTAGGTCGTTGATAAAAGTCAAAAATAGAAGAGGACCTAAGTTTGACCCTTGAGGAACTCCAGAAGTGGCGAATATTGGACGAGATAAATAATTATTAAATGTTATGTATTGATGGCAGTTGAAAAGATATGAGCAAAAGAATAGAGCTGTGAAAACCAAAGTTCTCCATTTTTTCAATAAGGATGTCATGTGGAATATGGTCAAAAGCTTTGGCTATATCTAAGTAAACGACGTCTACTTGGCCTAAGACGTCAAGTTTTGATGTAACAAATTCTGTAAAACAAGCAAGATTGGTAATTGTAGATCGACTACAAACTTCGAAAACTTTGGCAAAAGTGTTTAAAATGCTAATCGGACGATAATTGGTGCAATCATTAGGATCGCCACTCTTGAGAATGGGACAAATATTAGAATTTTTCCATATTTCAGGGAAGCAATTAGTTTTTATAGCGATGTTAAAAATAGCACACAAGGGTTTAGACAAAATAAAAACACAATCCTTTACTAGGAAAGAAGGGATCTGATCTGGTCCTGCAGTGGGTCTAAATATCATTTAGTATATCGTCATGTCTTGTTCCCTGTTTATTATTTAATGATGTGTGGGAAGTTGGCGCACAGCGCACGTGAACTTGGCGCACAACGCACAGATTTCCAGCGCACCGTGAACTTGGCGCACAGCGCACTGTGAACTTGGCGCACAAACGAAATTTTGTGTTTTGTGCGCTGACTGTAAACTTGACGCACAGAAAGACAGATTTTGTGTGTTGTGCGCTGTCCGTGAACTTGGCGCACAGAAGGATTTTGTGTCTTGTGCGGTGACTGTGAACTTGGCGCACATCACTCATTTTCATCATAAATTCTTCATTCCACTTTCGTAGCGTATTTTAACAAAACAGGGACCTGTTGTAAAATGATTCTAATAGTAGATACATTATGCAATGAGCATATGATTGCTGTTAAAACACGAGCACGAGTCTTAATAGTTAGTACATGCAAATTGCATTTAATATTTTTTCTACAACCACCACCATGGTAAATCGAAATACAAATTTTATAATAGTGCACTACTTGTAATGAATTGTCACAATTTATTGGTTGTAAGTTTGTATCGTAATTAATTTTATTAGAGTACAGATTGTAAAACTCTAATAAATGAATTGATACAGGAGTAGAAAACGTACAGATAATTTTTTAGGTAAATTTTTTTATATTTGCATAAGTTACAAACTTTGAGCACAGTACTCTCAAACATTTGTACATCTTTGGTTACAATATTGCAATACACAATAATTATATACAATAATATAAAACCGCTTAATACTATTTTTCGTAAATTCTAAAAAACTATAAAATTAATAATGGCACTTTAGGTAACAACTCATTTGTAAAGTATGTATAATAATTGAAAATACTAAAATTTTATGCTACAAGGCTTTTAAACCGTAAGCAGTAGTAGCACAAACAACCTGTACATTAGAAAGCATTTACAAAAGAAACATCTAAATAAAAAAATTGGGGTGCTTAATTAACTAATGCATTTTTATTTGTACTAAAGGCACTTATTTTTGGGAGGTTTAGGAGGAGGCAAAGGAGGTGGATCGTCTCTATCTAAAGGTTCTGGAGGTGGTAACTTTGAATGCACTGACGAATTCCTGAGAGAATTTCGATATGAATACAAAAAACTTGTATTTTCACAATTATTATTAGGTAAATTGCAATAATCCGCTTCTCGTAATTTAACTGGTAGTGGTGGAGGCAATAAATCTTCCTCGCTGACGCTAGAATCTGTTGTACCTGAAATGTTGCAAATATTAGTTTGTAAAATCGAATTTTATACAAATCTTACCCACTGAATCCCTATTACTACTGTTACCGGAACTGTTAGTTGTCCGTAAGATGACAGTTAAACTAGATGGTCTTGAAAATTGTCCACTAGGTGGCCTGCTTAAGCGTTTCTCTTTTTCCATTTCGGACCTTAAGGGTCTTTTCGGCGTTAACTGTATGAAATAATAAAACTTTTTAACTTCTATTTTTAGTACCAGTTAGAAATAATTTTAGTTACAGCAATATACTTTTTCTAATTTTTAGGCATATAACGTGACATTTTTCATAATCAAAGTAGGTTTCAAAATAGTCCACTTTTCGTACTTGAAGTTGAAGTTTTCGCCACTTGTCTAGACTGTTTTGACATTCGTTCGGAAACAATAACTATGGTAACATTGGTCACACTCGATTATAATTCGAAATAGTATAATTCCTTTTTTAAACTTTATTTTTTTAAATTAGATAAAATATTGTAAGAACGTTACACGTAAAGAAACATGATTTTTTGTAACAATGATATTTTGTAACTCATGTGATATTTCCTCATTGGTAACATAAATAGCTATTAAAATGAGTAATTACTAAATTCCAATTTGGTGGTTGGACACCTTTACTTATTTCCGTAAATAAAACTATTTTTAAAAAAAGGGGTATTTTCATGTTATTATGTCATCAGGAACTATAAAAATAAATTAAACTTAAAAATCTTACTAACAAGTTTGTGTATGATTCTTTCAACAAACTCAGTTAAAGGTGAGAGAAAAAAGGTAGAAAACAATTAAAATAACAAAAAAAGAAGACATAAATTGAATGGCTCGAGTTTATTCAAACTTTTATATTAACTACTTACTTTAATTATTGCTTTTACAGTAATTACGAGAGTAAGTCTGAGGTTAAAATTTAGGAATGTGACTTTACGCAGTTTAACATAAGTAAAGAAACATAAAGGATACTGGAGGAACCAGGTCCCAGTGGTCCCATTATACAACACTGTGGAAATTGCAGAGGAAAGAAGCTGATGTCTTCCATCATAGGAAATAATAGTTGAAGCTCGAATAAGACAGGAAACAAAAATTAATGAAAAAGAGTTCGGTTTCATACCACAAAATGAACTTACACATGGCTTTTATCAATTTGGAGAAGGCAAGGATGCCTAGGGAGGGGATATGAAGAAGATGTCAACTAAAGTATGTAAGGCAAGTGAATAAGATATACAAAGTAAGGACTATTAGTAGAAACATGGTTTAATCACGGTTCGGTACTTATTCCATACCTCTCTTCTTTGACCTGGTCGGGAATGTTTTCGTAGAGAGAGTGAAGAAAGGGGTAATCCGCGCAAAACTAAAAACATTGACGATGTAGAGAAAGTCGCTTGAGGAAAGAGCGCAGGAGGTTGTATCGTGGAGAGCAGTCGAGATCCTGCAAAGGTTACCTGTGAGTGAAGGAATTGGAAATTGATCACAGGTATAATTTAGTTTCTCCCTCTTACAACAAGCACATAAAAACACAAATTGTGGCGACTGGTAATGTTTGTGGTACCGTTATAAGTCGCGTATGTAAATACGATATCTTAAGATCTGATTTATACCGCGAGTCCCACGGAAAAGATGGCATAGGCGTTTTCTATGTAAATTTCAAAATTAATGCATATGTTTCTTCTGGCACAATTTGAGCACAATATAGCAACATATTTTATTAGATAAATAAATGCGGTAATGTAAGTGTTTAAAGTGTATTTTAATAAAAAAAAAATTTTGTAATGGTTTACGCCAATGAACCAGTGTTCAATCCCGTTTATTTCATAATTTTCCTTTATTAATAAAATTATAATCGATGTTATTGGTGTTAATATAATTGTTTTAAAATGAGATTAATATTTTCAACTCTTTTTTCAAAATGTTAAATTCACTTTACAAAGTTGTATTGTAATAATATTATTTATAAAGTAATATAATTAAATTATTACCTCTTGCCGTAGTTCAAATACCGGGGAGTACCATTGGGTGTTGATTCTATTGCCTCTGTATACCATTGAGTCCCACTATTCGGAGAAGTTGTGGAATTTATTTCTGATTTGCTTCCTCTTCGTTTTTCTTTTGGGGTTTTGCTTTTATTCTTATAACTTAACGTGGGCGCACTTGATAAACTTCTGGTTGGTGATATTAAAATGTTTTTGTTGATGTAACTTGAAGTAGATTTACTATAAGAAAACGAGATCCAGTTTAAAAAAAACAACACAAACACACATAGGTAGATCCCTTAATTAAAGCAGCGCAGATAGCAATGATAATCTTAAACAAACCTTATTCTTATTTTTTTTTATAAAATCAGCAACAACAAAGCAAATACATAAACATGTATTCAGTAACTTGAACTAAACAAATCTTTATTCGCAATTTAATATCGAAACTTGTTTGTATAGTTGTATTAAAACAAATGTTCTGAGTCAGACATAGTCAAATTGATGTCCTCTATCCTTTATATGTTATGATTTTCTATTGCTATAGCCAAAAGTCAACAATTTCAACACATTAGTGTTCCTCTGTTGATGACCAAACAATAGCCAGCTTGCATTGTTGAACTCAACTGCTATTCAAAACAAGCTTTATAGTAGATCCCATATCCCATTACTACAGAAAAGTATAAAAAATGAAGCAATAAAAGTTGTGTGGTATATTTAAACGAAGATATGTATGAAATTTTGCAAAAAAATCGTGTATAACTGTGTTATTATTTAACAATCACCAGAACTTTGCAAGTTTATTCTTTTTTAGAAATCTTCCTGGAGCGAAGGTGAAGGTTTCAAGTCGTTATGTCAATGTTATGCCTAAAAATATAGTTTATCCTTGATGAAGCACCCGTTTGTTTGAGGCGAAACGTCGGCCATACTACTCTTACAAAAGCAGTTTTATTTCACCTTCACTACAGGAAGATTCCTAAAAAGGAAAAACTTGCAAAGTTCTGGTGATTGTTAAAAACAACACTAATAACCCCAAACAAATGAGGGCTTTATCATGGGTAAACTATCTTTTTAAGCCATGATCTCAATGTTATGCCTAAAAAGATAGTTTAGCCTCGATAAAACCCCCATTTGTTTGGGGCGAAACGTCGGAAGATCCTTAAAAAGGAAAAAACTGGTCAATACAAGTTAATCACCAGAACATAATAGTAATTAACGTCCGAAATCATATTAACTAACAGTACGATTGAGACGTTTAAGGGCGAGGCGATAACCGAGTCCTGTTAAAAGAGATTTCATGGACGAATGTTGTTATGTATTTTACTTCGTTCTGCCAAATATAAAAACAAAATTTTAAAACATTGAATCGAAAAATTTCAAAATTTTCTAATGAATCCTTTAAATTTAGATGCATTTGCAAAACGGCGTTTTCTCCATTGTTTATTATTATTGATGTTGCGATGATTAATTATGTGATTACAGGACAAGTCCGTAATATACGATGCAGAATGAAGTAAAATATTTATCACCTTAATATGAAAAATTGCTCGATCAATTAATTAATTAGTTTATGTTTATTCATTTATTACTAAAAATAACAAACTTTGACACAAGATGAAATTAAAAAAAAAAATATTAACGCACAAACTTCTTCATCTGCCAAATTGTTATTCATCCCATTTGTGACAATTTTGTACCAAATATTTCCACATCACTAGAGAATGAATTGTTATGGTGAGGTTCTGGGTGATAACTAGCAAATCTATAACGGCGCATAGACTATCGTGGTGAAAAAAATATTCCACGAATCAAGGGTGTGACAGTTTGTAACCGAAACAATAAAAGTTTGAAGAATCTGTTTGTTTAAGATCATCGATTTATTGCATACAATCATTATAACTGCTTTAAATAAAAGGATAACCCAAATCGTATTGCAAAATGAAGAATGCATGCAAATAAATATAAATGAACTGGTTATATTTAATTAGCGACATTCTAACAAAGCAAATGAATGTACATATTTACCAGTTAATAAGTGTTTCTTGAAAATCCCCCGGCAGTGCATTGTTAAAATAGTAAAAAAAATTAAATTAAAACTAGTATTAAAATAAAATCATGAAGGGATTAGGTATAATAACTAATAAATCAGGCATAAGAAGAAGAGTTTCGCGTATACGGACTTAAAACCACGACCGGTTGCGATGCACGCCTGAAAAGTTAAAAATTTGTGTTAGTATTACATGATCATAAAATAATTTTCAATTCGTAACACGCACACAAAAGCTGGATAAACGCAAAACATCAAAATGAAAATTATTTTACGATTTAAAGATTAGGTTAGTCCAAGTTTTTTTAAGGAAAAGCATGCGTGCAAACTAATAAATACAAACCTGTTAGATGTTGGTGTGGAAGCGGTAAAATTAAAAGTCGACGTAAAATGTTTTAAAGATGTTACTTGACCTCTCGTTAAGCTTGGTATTCGGCTACGAACCCCAGCACTACATCAAAATTTAAAATGTTCATGTTCGCATTCACGTCCGAATACATTAGCGGAAATGAATGCTACACGAGTCTAATTACACACTAAATAAAATTATATCAAGCAGGAAAATGAGTGCTTACGAATTATTACTACATCACATTGCAAAACAAGAAATTACTAAGGTATTAATTACTTACTCGGAAACCTGTGCTGATTCAGCGAACCTAGTGTTATGAGGAACACTAAACTGTCTCCTCATTGTAACCTGATCTAGTTTTAAATCACATCTCTGCTAAATAAAATGAGTTTGAAATCGAACCAATTAGTGTTAGCATTTCGAAAACATACCCGTTTTCCATATTTCTCTTCAACGTTTTCTTGAATTTTCGCAAAACAATCTTCGAGTCGTTTTTGAAGAGGTACTAAAATTGGTGGCGCTCGTTCTTTGTGAACTTGAATTCCTAACTCTAGTAGAGGTACTTGATCGGCTATTAGATCTTTTAAGCGTTGGATTAACACGTGGTTATCTGGGTACTTTGTAATATATTCAAGAGTAAAGAACGATTCTTCGTAATTAGTTGTGCCTCCCATAACCAATGGATCAACAATACCTGTAATACAGCATAAATTGTAAATTATAGGAGTTATGTTTAAAATTTAACACATTTAAAAATCGAATGACCTGGTGTAAAAGATGTAACCAAGGAAAATAGGGTAGACAAAGAGAAGAAAGCCAAACAATAAAAACATTATCAAAATGAAGATTTTCGTTTATTTAAGCATATACATCGCCATCAATTAAAATATAGAAAGGTCCACAATACTCGGATAAATTGCTTTTTGGCCATAACTTATCATATACAGAGTGGAATAAAAGTCTGGAAACGCTCAATTATCTCACAAATGGGTAGTACGAAGTGTACAACATTTTAGATAAGTATATTTTGGGATACGAAGATTCCAGATTTGACATCTGCAATGTTGCCAGATTTACCGTTTTTCTGATATTATTACTAACTTTGGTTTTTTAAATAGATCACCCCGTATATTGTATCATTATTGGAATGTCCCCTTCAATACGAGTTCAACCATAATGTAACACTCAATATTTGATAAAGTTAGGAAGGTCTTAAATTAAATAAAACTATCCGTACAAAATAGAATTCAAGTAATTAAATCTGGCAACATTGCAGATATCAAATCTGGAATCTTCGTATCCCAAAATATACTTATCCAAAATGTTGTACAATTCGTACTACCCATTTGTGAGATAATTGAGCGTTTCCAGACTTTTGTTCCACTCTGTATATTAAAATATGTCAAGGTAGCGCCGCCCTGGTGGGTGTCCGTCGTCGTCCGTCCGCACAACCGTGTTTCAAATAGTTTGTTTCGTTTCATTACTGTAACGCACTCATACGCTTATCGCATTGTCAATTTATTGTAACCCTTCCTACTGTACGCGTACGTAGCATGCTGGCTCACTATTGTTATGAAATTTCGTAAAATTTGAATGACGTATCTCGATCTCTCTGGCTTCACCATTTAAAAACTCTTGTGTGTTGTTACTACTAGATTAATTGTTGCCTCGATACGACCCTCCTGACTACAATCAATCATTAATTGTTTTATGTAGGTTGGTTTGTAAATATGCGAAAAGTAAGCAAGGTGTCTGGAGAAAAGTCGTAAAAACATAAGAATGCTGGGATAAAAGCGATGGTCGTTGCTCGAGTCAATCAATTAATCAAAACTTTATTCACTGTATATACATATTAGTTGTTTACAGTGGATTCGATTGTTCTTCTACCCAAAAGTAGTCTTCTCTCATATGCTCAATATTTTCCCATCCTTCCCCACATAATCTACATTTTTTTTCCACTTGCCAATATTTATTTTCATTATCTTCGTTTCCCACTCTAAACCTTGCCATCATCAGTTTCCCTCCCCATCGTAAATATACAGACATATCTTATTTCTTTGTATCTTCTGTTGTACTTTCCTTCTTTAATTTTTGTTCTCTCTCCTGCTTCTAATTATCCCTATCTCTTTCTGGTATTTCTTCTATCATACTCCATTCTCCCTCTCTTCTCCTCTCGACCTCTTCTTTTGCATATCCTCCCCTTTCATAATATAGTGTTACGCCACTGGAGTTCCCAGAATAAATTAGAATAATCGCTGCGTTTCTAGAACATTCAATTAGTTTCCGGAGTTTATTACCTTTCATATATAAAAGCGCCATCATAAATTTAGGGATCAGTTCAAAATTATTATTCATGCTAAGTTGAAATAAATAAAACCTGTGTAATAGTTGATGTGTATACGAATTTAAGTAATTGTATGTGTAAAATAAATAATCCGTGTAACTTGACATTGAAAGTTTATTAATTTCTCGCGCTTTTAAATGCGATAAGAAAAACAAAGAGATAAGATTCGTTACAATAGTCTCCTATCTTCTTGTTCTTCATTTATTTTTCTCTCCTTCAAATACTTCCGTGCTGATTGTAGTTTCTTACATTCCTCTCATACTTTCTTCGTACCTCAGTGCCATCTTCCTTGTGGTTATCCTAATTCTTTCCAATTTCATCTCCCCTTCTACTATGTATGCTGGTGTCTCCTTTTCCATTCCCACACTCCATTTCCAATATTTTGTTTTATTTTTTCTAATTGTTCCCACTCTTTCCATCCCCATATCTTCGCTCCATATAACATAACACTTTTTACGAGTTTTCCCTATAGCCATTTCCTTTTTACCGTATCCTTTCCAAATACTATCCCCCAAAACCCACACTTGTTCTACTATTCTATTAGCCAAACTTTGTATTTGCCCTTCATCATTATTATTATATTTCAACACATATCCTAGATATTTTATCGTGTCTACCGTCTCTATCTCCCCCCATTCATTTCTTTTTCCTACTTCTACTTCTTATGTTTGTCCCTCTATTTCGTGAACACCCTGTATATTATCTATTCTTCTTTTTTAAAGTCTGCTTGCCATCCTACATATTTTCCCGCCATTTCTTTTTCCATTCTTTTCAGAATTATCGTTGCATATACTTTATAACCTATACATCCCACACTCCCCCCCTGTCTTTCCCCACCTCTCTCCAATCTCCTCCTTTGTATATTGGCCTTATTATTGCCTCTATCCAGTCACCTCGAAACCCTTCTCCTCTCCATACCTTATTTATTACCTCGCCCATTTTTTGTCTTGTTTCTTCGCCCGTATATAAACATTGTTCCCCTTGCCCTATTTCATCACCCCCGTCGCTTTTCCTTTCTGTACCTTATGTATTCATCTCTTCTTTCTACCCCTTTTTCATTTGTTTTACCTCTACTTTTTGTTCTCTTTATCTACATTTAGCATTTAATAATAATAATATATTCTTTGTTAGTCTGAGTAATATACAAAGAGACGAGAAAAAAACAATTTAATATTTACAGACTAATAGGCGCATAATCAGAAAACAAAAAGTGTCATCTGTTCTTCCTTATGAACCTGGTACAGAAAGAAAAGAAAAAAAATTAAGCTAAAACAGTAAAGAAATATATCGTAATGTGTGAGTCCTTATTTATATTGCTCATTTAGTAAAATTTTACGGAGTTTAAATTTGAAATTAGTAACCGATGAAATTTCTATAACTTATTCCTTCCATTTCCCCAATCAATCTTTGTTTCTATTTTTTTCGTCTGCTCTTTCCTCCTTTAGTATCTTCCATATTTCTCCCTCATTTTTTAAATTTTTTTATGCACTTTCCATTTCCTCCTTATATTTCTTCTTTTTTCCCTCACATTTCTTTTTCTCCCAATCTATTTTTCTTTTCCTCCAGATTATCATAGATATTTTTGCCTCTCTTTTCAATTTTCCACATTCCACTTTCCATCATTTATTTTTTCTTTGTATTATCGTTTTTTACATGCTACTTCTTCTCTACTTTATCTTCCATTTCTTCTCTCGTCTCTTTTGCCTCTTCTGCTTTTTTACCCATTTAGTTTCTTCTATTTCTTAATTAAATTTTTATACTTTCTACTGCCCATATTATTTTTCCTTCCATACTTTCTTTTCCATTCTTTACTTCTTTTTCCTCTACTTTTAACTGTAACTCTATCGGGTGGTTATCAAATTCTATCTCCTCTCCTATCTTAAAATTGTCTATTTCTTCTATCACTTGCCCGTTCACTAACACGTTATTTATTACTGTTCCATTTATAAAAGTGTATTCTCTTTTTCCCCTTATTCCATAGTTATGTTTAAAATTGTCCATCCTCTTTCTTCGCATAGTTTTATTATTTTTTTTCCTTCTCCATTTATCTTCTTATCAATTGAAACCCTCTTCATTTCTTCTCTTTTACTCTTGTTTCACTCACATCTTTCCCTATGTTGTCACTATGTACCTCTCCCCTTTCCCTGTTATTATGTCCCGTTTTACAATTCCTTCTTTTGCTCCATCTTTCCTATTACCTTTCACCCCTTCTTTTCTTACCACTGTCAAAATACTTCCTTTTTTTCTTCTTTTTCTGCAAATTGTAGCTTCCATTCATGACTTTCTGGTAACATCTCCTTCCATTCTTCTCAGTCTTCTGTTCCATCCATGTTCCTATAAATCCTACCAAGTCGAAACTCTATATACCTCCAAAAACTACTCCCTTTGTTTTTGTCCTCACAATATTGCAAAACATTATATTTTTTATGGTTTTCCAATCAGTCGTAATAAAAAAATTAAATGGTCGATTTTAATGGACCTGTTAAATAACCGTTGATTAGCAAGAAGAACAAAATAGCTAAAGTCACATTGGCCCGTCGTCACCTCAATCGGACCTAGATTGACTTTTTACCTACCAAAACAAGACGAGTATCTTCGGAATGGATGGCTATGGTGCAGAGTGTTTGTCATCAATTTATTCTATGAAATCTCGTTATGAAGCCGTAATCAAACCTAAAGGTTTACTGATTAAATATCGATGTTCTTCTAAAGAATATTACGTTTCCAGTGTTCTCTTGTAATTATTTTCCAAAATTTACACATTCTCTTTGTCTCGTATTTCATTTTTCTTGTATACTTCAATAGCAGATGTTTTTTAACAAATAAATACAAGTAATACAAACCTAAAGAGATTTCATAAATATAAAATATAATTTGAGTGCTACTGTAGAAGTATATTCAACGAGATAAACTTAATAACAATAGTAGAAATTTTATACAGTACATTAAAGCAGGGATAGTAATTACAGTTTTATTATTATTATTAAAAACTTATTCTTGTTTTTTGGCGCGGTCTATTTTAATTCTTCTCTGAACTTCTTTAAGAATCTCTTCGATTTTTATACCTTTTTTGAGTTCATCTTGAATGTATTTTAGGTATTGTTGATTTTGCTTGGTAAAATATTCCCCCTCGAGTGCTTTTCTTCTTTTTTCGAATGCATCATCGGGTGGCAAAGTTTTATATTTATCGGGACCCGTGCAGTAAAATCTCAAGCGCAAATGTTTCGATAAATTGTACATATTAGTAATTAAGTTCTGACTTTAATTTTGACATTTTAACGTTGTGACAATTCGTGGTACGTTTTCGTAATTTTGTTTATTCAAAAAACTCTCTAGGTTAAGTTTTACAAGTGGTAGCATAAAATTTTTTAGATACAATAATTGCATTTGATGGTACTCGACGAAGGGATTTCAATGTTACCCTTTTTCTTAAATATGACCCCCCTACCCCCAAGGGTCCGGAAAGGTCAACCCTTTGAAAAATGATCAAGTCAAGGACTTGGATTTAGAACACTTTTTTGGGATCTCGTATAATATATATTTCGATAGAGATTTTAATTCTGAGCAACTTATTTATTGGAAAACCCCCCTTAAAAAGTTATGGGCATTTTAATGGCCCATATTAAGTACATGAGAAATTTTTTTTTTCTGAAATTTTCATTGCATTCTATGAGAAAATCATTTTTATGAAAATATTTAATTAACTTAACCTAAAGTAAAAGTTGGATTTAGATAGTTCAAATTTTTAGAGAATCATATACAAGGTGCTTCTGAAAGGTGTGTATACGGCTTTAGCAGAGGTTCTCTGGCTCAAAATAGATAGTTTGACAAAAAAATATTATGTATTGGAAATAACTCGGGAACGGTTCGACGGATTTTGTTCCGCCGTATGCGGAGTGAATAAGAAATGATTCATCACTAATTGGATTTCGATTACAGATGTTATTATTATTAGTCTAAATTCTAACCTTATTCGTTAGCGGTAAGTCTTGTTTTCTTTCTATGCGCTCTGTGGTTTCGTTTTTAATTACGTTCCGGGGTTCCCCAGATGATTCTTCACTTCCTGATGGACTTCGGTAGATTGTTGAGTGAATACCGCATACTACTTGCACTGCACTAACGTTCCCTTTTGGTAAGTTTTATTTCATTTAAAATTTATATTTATTGTTCGAATTTATAATAATCACTATTCTTAAATTTCACCCTTTAGTGTCGATTTATTAGTCGTACTTAATTACTAATAGGTAAATTCTAACTATTACTATCGATGTTTACATTTTCTTTTACGTAACCTGACTTTTTATTCGTCGATGGCTACCGATATTTGTTTCGAAGGTCAATTATTTTATTAATTTGTAGAGTAAAGCGACGTAATCTTTACGGCTGTAATTATACGACTCTTCCAACGGTTTCTCGTCGATCACATTTATAATGTCACAACACTCCTGGATCCTTTTTAAAAGTTGATTTCGCGCGCCTTCAGCGTTTCAATTTGGAACTACATTTTGCAAATAATTATTAAATGACACAGAAAATTACGCTGATTCTTTTGATATATGACAAGTACGTCAGCAATTTTCTAATTGTTGATTTCAATTTTTCTCGGCCATTTCCATTTGTAGGTTATAATTTCTTAATTTTATAAATTATGATTCGGCGCATTATTTTTCGATCCTTCTGAACTTAGGAATCAATCCTTTGAGTGATTTTATCCCTTTATTTTATATTTTGGAAAGAGTGCTTTTCTAAATAAACTCGAAATTTCAGATACATGGTCATTTTCACGGAATGCGTTTCTTTTACATCATTATCACTGGATAACGTCCAAAGAGTTAATGTTCCATGTTCACAACACTACACGTTCATTCATCCATACAACGTTTTTGGGGATTGGAACCTGTATTTGAAGGCGTTTCACCTTAATTCTTTCATTTGTCGTAGAAGTCACTCGGACGTGGGTAATTATTATCTTTAAAGCTAATATTACAATTAAATTCTTTCAGGGATTCTAAGGACATGGTTATTTCTGGGCTCTCAACTACAAGTTCTTAAATTTAAGTAATTTTTTATAAAATTTTTGAGCTTCAGCTGTATTATGCAATTTTACTCATACCAATATATGTTCCCGATTGTTTGGTAGTATCTTGAAAAAGATAAAAATATTCGAATTGAATTTTGAGCTTCTGGAGATCAGCCGTACTTGGTTGGAAACTAATTTGGTTTCGAAAAATCAAGGCTACCCTTGAAATTTTCAAAAAACATTTTTTTGCACACCAGTAAAGTGCTCTTTGTGAACGAGATACGCATAAATGTTATTAAAAAAAGTTGTTCAAAATGAAACACTGGGTAAGCATGCAAAATTTCGTCCTGGGCCTACTTTTTAATTCAGAGCAAGTTGATATTGAATCCTCAATTTATCTACATTAAATATTTTAAATAAAATACATAATTGTTCCTATCGGCTTCAAATTTGTTACATCCTATTTTATACAGTTTTTTTTAAGTACATAACATTTTTTCGGATTTCCTCAAAAAAACTAATAATAATATTGAATGATCGAATAATTAAGCTGTAAATTCTGAACACCCTGTAAAGAGATGTTTAATATTTAATCATGGAATACATTCATCAAATATCCAACTAGTTAGACGTACGAGTAAATTCGTTATGATTTGTTGGCTTAGAAGAAATTTTTTTTAAATATTCCATATTTTAAAGAAAAATTGACGTAACTCAGAACACTATGTACTTAGGTATAAGGAACCTTTATGAAAGTATACCTTATTTTTACGAAAAAAATACCGAGTGTCCAATAAGAAAAAATATAACTTTGATGGAACACAAATTTTTTTGAACATACTGTATAATATCAAAATAATTTTAAAATGTAAAATGTATCAACCTGCAAGCACAACTTACTTTAGACAGTTTCGCTATAAATCTCCGCCCGTTGGTGGTGATTCACTCTGTATATTATTTTGGAAGCTAACCTAACCTATTTATTTTCAAAGAAATCGTCATAACATAACCTAATTATTTTCCAAAAATCAATATTTTGTTTTTTCGGATAACCTAACCTGATCTAACTAACCTGTTTATTTTCTAAGAAATCCCCAAAATCCATATTTTAGCTTTTCGGATAACCCAACCTGACCTATTTATTATCAAAGAAATCCTCCTCAAAGTATAATATATTATAGTATAATCAAAAATATTTTAAAATAAATTCAATTTCCTTTCCTTTTTAGAAATCTTAATCTCTAAATACCTTAATTTTACGTTCGATTTGAATTTACTATAAATCTAAATAATCAATATTTTAATTGAAATTTTTTTTGTGGTAAATACTCCTTAATTCTTATTATAGGTCACAGTTTCCCAATTATTTGGGTCTTCTTTGTAGTTGAGGTAATCGTGTCAATGAAACAGTCGAGACGTCGGGTGAAAAAGGTACAGTGTTTCATTGAACCGATTACCTCGACTCCAAAAAGCCAAATAATTAGGAAACTGTAACCTTCTGAAATAAAAATGTTATTCTAAACGGTCTCTAACAACGACACGGTTTAAAAATACAGTTTCAATGCTAATAAACAATAGCAATGACGTTGAGTGGATTTAACTTTCGTAAAATTATATAAATGATAAACTTTTGTTGTTAACATTGTAACATTCAAGCTCGAAATGATTAAAATGAACTTACCATTTAATTTCAAACTCAATGGATTAATCGGCATACTTTTATCTTGATTATACGCCATAAGTAGATCTCTCAATTCTTTATTTTTTTCCTCCATAGTTTCTATAGCGTAACAAATTGGAGATATTTCAATAGTGTTTGTCGAACTGACAGGAAACCATCGTAAAATGCCTGGTAAAGGATAAGTAGTAACCAAAATGGTTCTTTCAAGCCACAAACTGGCAAACTCGTTGTCGATTTCGAGCGCCGGATCTTTTCTAGTAAATGGTCTCGAGTACCTGAATTTTTGTACATCGTTGACTTTGTAGTATTTAACAATTTGTTCGGCTACCGGTTTGCCAGAAAATCGTTGACTTTTTTCATCCATAATAGGATTTACATTATTAATTTGAATAACTATAAAGAGTTAAAGAATCACAACAGTTACGAAATCAAAACAATGACTATTAGAGAAAGGATACATTGACCCACAGATTCCGTAATTTCTTCGCCTGGTGCAGTAAGTTTACTAAGAAGTTCTGCATTAGGATATTCGTTCAAAATTCGAGTACAAAAATCGGCTAGACGTTCGTATTCTTTACCACGATATATAAAAGTTTTGTTTTGTAAAAATGTAGGAAAACCACGTCCATAATAAGCAACTTTAAAGTATTCCGCCTCTGCTCGTACCTTCTTCATTATGTCTTCATAGAACAACGCCATCCTTTTATGTAATTCGCTAAGCTGTTCATAATCGAACGTTTCTTCTTTATATTGTTGTGCCAACTCTTCGCATTTCTTCAAAGCACATTCCCACATCTGAATTTGAAAGTATAAAACAAAGAAATGAAGCAGACGTCCTTACCTTGCCCTTATCAAAATAGTCTATAACGTTATAATAGAGAGCTTCTTTAAGTTGACGATGAGTGTGGGAATCGCTATACCGACTGCTTTTTAATAGTGGAGGTAACATTTCATCAGACCAATTTAATAAATTACTGTGAAGTTGTAATGTATATGCAGCTTCAGTGTAATTATCGCATTCTAAATGAAGATCGCATAATTTATTAACATAACGTATGTACATCTCTTTGCGATTAATTTCCGAATAAAAATCCTAAAACAATTTCAAAAATTACTACAATATAAAAACACAAACGAGACACCTCACCAGAAGATTCACGGTGCAACTCATTCTGTTTTCTTTGTTTTCGTCGGTGATTATGCACCGATACTCCAATAATCTTTCCATCAGTCTGGAAACCATTTTAACAAACTTAATACCATGTTCGTTCATAGTAGTATGATGGCTGCAAAGATCGATCATAATATCGTGAAACAAATCTTTAAATTGTTCATCTCCACGACCACCTTCCACCAAAATGTCTAATTTGGCAATCATTTCGTTTTCGAAATCGCAAAAATTTTGTTTGATGTGTTTCGAATCGCGTTTGGTGTCGCCGTAGCTTTCAATTTCGTAACGCGATGAGTAAAATTCGCATTGCATCATATCGAAAAAAATCGGTATGGTAGCTTTTCGCAACTCCACCTCTGGTATTAAAGTCATCTCCAAAATGGAGCCCACTAAGCTCGGCACAAATTGTACTTTATATTGTCCTAAAACAATCAACTTATTCATTACAACTATGACGTAATAAGAATAAAGCACCTAAGTTAAACCACATGGATCGTATTTCAAAGCCAGTTTCCCTGCGCATATCTTTGTACCTTTTGATAATTCTCATCCGTTTATTGTGTGAAAACGTTTCTAGTTGAAGCGATGGCTGCGTCATGAATGCTATGGCGCAGTGGAAGAAGTTACTCCAAGCTTGATTATCGAACTTTTCGAAAAAATGGTCGCGGATTGTGTGCGAAAAGAAACGTAACGATTTCAGGATTACGCTGTTTTGAAGCATGATCATGTCGCACCAGTCTGATGGAAAAACGGATTGGTTGACCAGTTCTTTAAATACCAACAATATCTCCATGAGAAAGTCCAATATGTCCGTTCTAGTGGCGAATTGACTTATGTATTTTTCGTAATGATAACTGCTCATTTGTCGAAAAATATCGATCATAATCGCTACTAAATTTGCCTAAAATTTGGGACAATATCAGTTTTTATTTCTTAAGAAATGGAATTCGTTTTAAGTATATCTACACCCCTGTTGTATCTTATTGAAAAAGAGCTTAGCACAATTATGTCAATACTGACAATAATCCGCAAATGCACAACTTACGTTCGATAAGAAATGAACAAGTAGAGCGTGCCCCTTTTTCATGTGTTTTATGGGGTTTCTCGATTATGAGTAGATAGAAAGTTGCGGTCTCGCAATAGTGGGTACTTTTTCATGAAACAAAGGATGCAATTTTTCCTAGCCTTCTTAGTCTTTGAGCTGCAGGGTGGAATTGAAAATAGTCACTGCCCCTTGTATCACGACTATGTAAATACTTACATTTACAGTAAAATGGGATCTTATAGATTTTCTTATGTGGAAATCAGTGGTTTAATTGATTTTTTTAAACCCAACTGTTATTTAGTTATTGATCAAAGTTGCATTTTTTTAATGAGACACTATATTCTAAAATCGAATCCGTTTCTTCATAAGATTTCCAAAAATACTATATTATCAGTATTTATTTTGACAAATGACGTCACAATTCAACAATTTCTAAAAATGTCATATTTCTTATATGTAGCAGGCTGTGATGGATTAGTTTTTTAATAGTAGGTAACTTTAACGACATTTATGTCGTTAAAAATTGGTCTTGGTTTCATAAAAAGAACCATACTGATTCAAGTTGTATGAACATTCATTTATCTGTCTGAGGTCTATCAGGATATCTATATAATTTGATTTCAACTTATAAAATATACTTGCACATATAACATAGAACCCCAAATTTAGAAAAACTGACTTATTAAAGTTGTGCGATTTCTTTCGTTACTCAAAATGAAGCAAGTATTTATATCATATTTTGGAGAAAGGATATTTGGGAAAGACATGGGGAAGAGAAGGGGCTGTTTCAAAAATTAGTCAAAAACATGTAGTAGACTCTAGGATTAGATAAGAAAACACCAGGGTATATAATAGAATAAGAGTTGAAGCTGGAGAAGATAAGGATACAGGCAGGAAGAGATTTGAGGAGATGATGGAGAACGGAAAGGGTAACGAACAAGTATACGAATGATGGAGTGATATAGAGGAGTAATGGCGAGGATAAAGAAAGGAAAATATAATAAATAACAAATATTACAATTTAATAGTAGATGGAGTTCCAGGTGCCTGACGGAAGGGAAAAGTATAGGGAAAACAAGACGATTGCAAAATTTAGAATCGAAAATGAGAACGAGAACAAATATTGGAGAGAAGAATTGGAAGAAAGATGGTACAGAATGTGGGGGTAATGATGGCAAAATATGGTACACCTAACGGAAGAATGCGGAGAGGTAAGAAGGGAAGAACGAATGAGTAAGACATTACTCAGCGAAAAAGGAGAAAGGGCAGAATGGATGAATGACGTAGTAGAAAGAAAAAGATGGCGAGAGGAAAGAAGGAGAAAAATAATAAGTCAATAAATAGATTTCCTGTATATTTGTTTAGTTTGATATAAACCGAATCATTTATTTAAATAAAAGACATATACAGATTAATTTGATATCATTTTATCGCTATTTTGAAATCTATTTTGCATAGCCATATTACAACTACCGGGTGTCCACTTATATTTTCCCCTATTTTAACTGCCTATAACTTCTAAACGATTCAGGATACAAATATGCGGTTTTCACTGAAATGTTACCTTTTAGTATAAGTTTTCTATGAATACATTGAATTTTTCATATCGAATTCGAGGACGTCATAACAAAAATGGCGGATTTTTGACAATTCGTTAACTTTTTTTCATAGAACACCCGGTATATTTTTTTGTAGTTTGAAAGAACCGACTTTTACCTATCCAGCGATGCAAAGTTTTTAAAATCGGTTAGCGAATGACGGAGTAATTAATTTTAAAACATCAATTTGTACGATTTACGTAAATGTATTCAAAGAAAACTTATACTGAAATGTAACATTTCAGTGAAAACCGCATGTTTCTATTCTAAAGCGTTTAAAAGTTATAGGCAGTTAAAATAGGAGAAAATATAAGTGAACGCCCGGTATTATTATAACCTATTAAATGATAGTAGGTAAGCACAAAATCTCAATCGCTATTGAAATTAAAAAATTATTTATCTACAGAAATGTCAAAATGTAGTTATGGTTACCTACTATTAAAAAAAGCAATCCAATTTGGTCAATAACCAAAAAACGGTTGTGTTTAGAAAAAAAAATTGATTCTACGTAAGAAAATCTATAAGAATCCGTTTTTTACTTTAAATGTAAATACATGTACGCATAGTCAAAATACAAGGGGTCCTCCAAAAGTGGCCATTTTCAATTCCACCCTGTAGCTCAAAGAATAAAGAGGGCTAGGAGAAATATATTATTGTATCATTTGTTTCACGAAAAAGTAACCAACTATTGCGAGAACCGCTTTCTTTCTATCTCCAATCATAAACAAGAAACCCCATAAAACACATGAAAAAGGGAAACCCTGTATTACTTATATTTTATATATATCATTTGATTCAATTATGACTCAGGAATAGCATGCTAATAGATTGGACTAACCATAGTTTTTACTTTAAAAGCTTGCTTTGTATGAGACCGGGTGTGAAAAGATGATAAGAAAGGAAAGCCCACTTCTAAAAAAATTGTCCGCATTTGTGGAAAATGTGATTAAAAATATCCTAAAGATTGTAACAGAATTTCACGTCACACTTTTTAAACATAGTTGAATACTTATGTATGAAAATTCCACTCACATTTTCTCGACCTATCAGATTCATTAATTTTGTCGTAATGGTGCATCACGGTTGAATTTTAAGGCGTGAAAATTTCCAAAACTTTGTTCGTGGAATATAACTCGATGGTATGAAATTGCTTCGCACACTCGTGGAAATTGTGGTCGAAACAAATACTCGTATTTGAAATCAAAATATCTAGCAATTTCATACCAATTCGTTGTATTACTTTTTGAGTCTCGTCACGTTTTTATCATATCAACAACATACCTGAGTATCTTTGAAAACACAGACAACGTGTGCAAAATATGCACTGAACGCCGGCACCCCCATCAATTTATTTCAATAAAACACCCACAAAAGTGTTCATATACTTTCAACTATTTATACCAAAACTTACAGAGTAAGGATTTTCTTTATCCATATTAATGTGACTTTGAATAACAGTTCGCAAATCTACCAACATAATTTCAGTGATGTCATGCACGGTAGTTCCGACGTCACTTCGAAACAACAAATCCAAAATATCGCTTAAAATTTTTATACACAACTCCACCTAAACAGTAAAAATAATATTAGCGTGTGACAAAAACTGTGCGGTAATAAAAGTGAAACAAGCAAAATTCACCTCTTCAGAATATCCTCTGTGCTGATTGAGACAATGCTGTGTTTCACCCAGAACTCGTGCAAGCTTGGCCACCGAGCGAAACTGTCTCCGGCCCTCTTGACGCCCCACTCCGGTGCCCTACAATACCCGCGGTAAAACTAAACTACCAAGTAGTTAATTGTCATTTTTGTTATTAATTGTTAAAGAACTAACTAATGCGCTCGAACCGCTTAGAATAATAACAGCAGCAACTATAAACTACATTTTGGCCACGATTACGGTTCATAAGTTTCAGTACCTCACTTTTCATACATGCAAAGTGAATGTGATCTAAAAAATATTGAGGTAGTAACTCATTAAAGATGGTGGTTGGCTAGTGGATTCTGAATTGGAAAGAGAAAGATCGAATCCATCATCAATCACATTGATCCAGGTGTTAATTAGATCTTCTGTTACATAAAATTAGAATGCAAACAAAAGAAACAATAACCCCAACGTAGTTCCCAACGTTCACTAAAATAAAAGCCGTCAGCGGCAAACATTTGAAAAATCGAGAAACCTACAACAAGCAAACGAAAAGCTACAAGTCAGGTAATGAACTTGTACAACAATCCAATTGTTGTCCAATAGCGAAACAAGTTTTTTTTTCAATAATGACTTGTTTTATTAATTATTTTCATAAAGAAGTCAATAACGATTTTTTTAAAGCGTTTTGATTGTTTTCTTGCTTATTTTCATAGAGACATTTTTTAAATGGTTTTTGAACTGAATTCGAGCGGCAATACGCCTAAATCAAATTGGTTGTGGCAAAACGTCCATGTCATACTTTAGCTTAACTTATTTATACTGAGTGATTCATTGGAAAATGCTTCTAAAAACATATATTGTACAGGTCTCCCATCCTTTATAAAAAAGATACATGGTGATTCATTTATTTTGATTATTTCATTATTTGCCCATTATTTAGGAATCACATTGTGAATTTTCTTTATACTTGCAATATATTCTCCTTGTTCGGTAATGTATCTAATATCGAATGAACAATAATATAAATCAAGGTACGGACTTAAAAAAATAAAAATTTTGTTTGCTGAAAAAATTGTCAAAATTTTGAAAAACTGTTTGAATATTCGAAAAATTTGTAAAATTGTATGCGGAAACTAGAAAAGTGTCTGTTTTGACTTAGTTTTTAAAAATGTTGTCTTTTTTCAGTAAACGAAAGTCCGAACTTGGATTAACATTAATGCTTATAAGCTATTAGACACTTTACCGGGCAAGGAGAATATGTTGCAAATATAAAAAAATCACAATGTGGTTCGTGAGTAATGGGAAAATAAAGAAATCATCAAAATAAATAAATCATCCTGTATCTTGGTTATAAAGGATCGGAGACCTGTACAATATATGTTCTGTAGAACCCTATTGATGCCCCCCATCTCATCCAAACGTATGTGCATTTACTAATGAATCACCCTGTTTGCTTCTGGCCAAAAGAACTCCGTGTTATCATTTTTCAAATACATTAGTAACTAATGCAAATTAAGTTATTAAAGTTGTCATTCGAAATTACTGGCTATCCTGTGATTTTACATCTTCTCATATCACTCTCGTCGTCAAGACAGTTTTTAGTTGGTAACAATGTTTGCCTTCAGCTGTAAAATTTGTTGAACTTGTAATCTAGGTGGTCAGATGGTTTTGGTTGGTCGTGATAATAACTACTTGGAAACGTGCAGGTCCTAATTTCAAAATTATGATATTTAAAAAACTGTTAATTCCCCATTATAAGTATTTTTGAAATCGTATGTCAAATTTAAAAAAGGTATGACACAGTGTTAATTAAGTATATGGTCAAACTTCAGGATGTTGTTTATTACTCAATTTTGAGACAAAAAGTTTTTGTTTTTATTATACAAGGTGTTAAAATAATTTTCTAAAACACGTTTTCCTAAATAACTAGAAAACGCAAATTAGTATGACGTTGAAACTTAGTGACAGTTTTTAACGTACACAGATGTAACGGTCGAGGTTCAATTTAAAAAAAAAATTATAGTGTTCTTTTTTTTAGCAATATTTCTATAGTTTTGGTTTTGTTACTTTTAAAGTATAGTATGCTTGGCATTCTTATTTTTGTTATTTTTCAAAACAATACACTAATAAATGATGTTATATGTATTGTTTTATTTTTATTATTTTCATGAGAAGTGATGAATTTCATGTGTTTTTAATTGCTAAACTTTTAATTCGTAACAAATTTGAAAAAAGCATTGGGTACAATTTTTTTTTAAATTGAACCTCGGGCTCTATCTTTGTGGACGCCACTGGTAAAATAATTCAAACCACTTTTGGTGTAAGATTCCTCCGTTTTCGTAAAAAACTGTCACAAGTAGTAATTTACCAAAACGTTTTAAAAAAAACACGCCACATAATAGAAACAATTATTACGTTTAGGACCTATGTTTATATAAACATTCGTCTTAAAATTCACTAAGGAACAAAATCCTGACGTTTGGCCAGATCCCCTGTATATAGTTTACCATTCAAAAAATATATTGATGACGTCGTATCGAAAGAGTGAAGACACAAATACATGTAATAATTATACATGTGCAATTGTCCGATGAGTTTTTTAAAATATATTTTTTCTTCAAGCTGACAATAAAACGGCATATTATTGAACTATTGACAGACGCTAAAAACGCTTTTTATTGTCTAAACATTAAAAAGCAACAGTTCTTTTGTTTTCACAACTATTTAGAGGTTGGTACCTCCGTTATGTCATATTATGAATGTAACAGTAAAGTACCAACTTGATTCGTCGAGAATAAAACGTCACTATAACACTCAAGAATCTCAAAAATTTGAAAATAACACATGAAAACTAGCAATAAACGCTTGAAGAAAAAATAATATATTTCACTTGGAGTACACAGAGTATGTTATGGAAAATTTATAAGCTTTAGCAACATTCTAACACATTGAGAACCCCATCAATTAATATGTAATTAAAACTCCCGGTAAATAAAGATTCGAAACGATAATAAAGTATCGAAGAGTAGAATATTCATGGTGATCAATTAAATTCTAAAACTGGAAATGTAAAAACTTCGCCAACTCAGAATTTCCACGGTTCCAGCGCATTGCTTTGAAAAATTGTATCTATTGGGCATTGAAAAATAATATTAATAAGCGTAATCACATATTCTATTATAAAAAAACCACTACCACCAAATTGTAAATAAAAATACCCAGCCCTGATTTAAAGTCACATCATATCTGCCTAATAATTTAATGGAAATTATTCAGTTAATGTTGAGTTTTAATTTAACAAAATTATCTACAAGTTGAAGTTCACATACGTTTAATTTTATCTAGTGACGGATTCTACACTTTAAAGATACTAAACAAAAATAATTACAACTATATGTTATAAATCATGCAAGAATTAAAATAACTAAAACGAGAACGTTTACTGAGATGAATCGTATTAATCTTGTAAGAACGTTCACTCTTGACAACTGCAATATCACAATATTTACACGATCTTATCTCAACAGACGTTCTTCAACTGCAGAAATATCTTCGTCTCATCAATTTAGCAATATATTCATTTATTAAGATAAAAGCAATACATACATTAAGCTAAGCGTATAACAAAATGCACAACAAACTATTAAAAAGCAAAACAAAACAAAACCCAAGATGCACAAAGTACCTTTCAAGAATGATAGCTATCTAGAAGAATATTTTTAATATTATCCTAATTCGGCAATATCATATCTCGTGATAATAATGCTCATGACAGTTCTCGGTGGCCAAGACAACTGTGTGCAGAAATAGAAATTAACAATACCTGTTTTCAAAAATGTTCTTTGAAAACAATTTTGTTCTGGAAGAAACAGTGCAATACGAATGCTACATAACAATGTGCAAACAAAGTTGATTTTTTTTTACAGTAATGTGCCTTATGTACATAAACGCTGTACAAAATGTTTGACTTATATTTTAATTTATTTAATTGAAAAATTAAATTTTAATATAAGCCAAGCAATGCGGTGTAAGTAGAAGCTCTTACCTCCTCACTGGTTTCAAATAATACTTTGATTTGTTTCGTAAAACGGGGAGTAGTATCTGTCGACTTTCCGAGTATAAAAATAATTGACTATGAACAATTTCATTGATTGTCATCATTTTTTGTTTCGTTAACCTATTTGGGGGTATATTTTTCAATAAATCGCATAAAATAATACTGAAAAAAAAACGAGCCTAAAATAGTCAAATTGTAATTTGAACTTACCTTAATTGTTTAGCATTAAACACTTTTAATACATCCGGAATGGTACTGGGCAAATATTTTAAACAAGCACCCTGTTCCCTCAACAAGGTGTCAGATGTCTGACACATCATAGTCACTATACTTTGCAAAAGACCTTTTAAACTATCATCAAAATTATCATCATTCATTTCTGGATATAACTCGCAATATAATAAACGAGAACGCGACACAAATCTCATAATGTACTGCAGCGCTTTCATCGCCTTAAATAAAATGTTGTCCTTCGTAATTGAGACTATCGAAATCGCATTGTCCACTAAATTTTTAATCACCACTATTAACTTGCTACAAAACGCCAATTAACACCAACGATCTAACTAAAACAACTAAACATACCTATATGCCAGAGTAGCACTGAAACTTTCTTTAATATACATATCTAAAACTGGTTCAAAATGCTGATATTTCCAATCGTTACTAACTAAACTAATAATATGCAATAAACAGTCGAAAACCATCTCATCGAAAGCGTCCGATTCTGGATTGTCCATTAGAATATTAAAAAGTGCGTCTAATATGTCCTGCAAAAATTTAACCACTTCTTCTCCATCAACTTTCATGAGCGCCAGAAGAGATTCTCTCAATGTGTCTTTATGCGAAGCCCAATTCAGTAATCCAAGCAAATCGACTACAATGAGAACACAATAAAAAAAAGCCTAGTGTTTTTAGAATAACCATACTGTTCTGCGTTAATTTTGTCGAGCAAATGTTAGTGGATATAACAAAGCTATCTTTTGTACTGAACGATAGACCAGTAGTCGATGGTTTATGGTTATCTCTATTTTCATCAAAGGTAGCGGGAAGTTTAAGGTAATCTAAGCCGAATTCGTCAAACTTCTTATGGTCAATTTTGTAAACAATTAAGTGATGTCTTGCGTCCTTTAAAGTAGTCCCATTCTCTTGCATTAACTTAACGTAAGCCATCGCAAACGGTTTTTCACTTTTATCTTTAGCTTCGTTCGATGATCTATGTTTGAAAGTAAACTTTAAATGACTTTGACGAAACTCCTCTATCGGCACGGCAATTTTAAAAGTCTCGTACCATTGAGGTTTGTATTCGTGATAATATACAACAGATCTGTATTCGTTTAGAGGTGGTACTCCGCCACCTAAAGAAATAACACCCTAAAACCGGCACAATTAACGAACATTGTGATAATTGCATTTACTTACAGGTATCGCGACCCCTTTTTCGTTGCACACTTTAACAACGACCTCGACATTCTTCTCGCTGGTTTTGTTTCCCTTATTGAATTCCCCGTTAATTATCGTTAAATACAAGTCGTTTCGTACATCGCCCGGTAAAATAACTTCTGGAAATCCCATTTTTCGAGCAATTGAAATATTACCCAAAATTAGATGCGGATTTTCTTCTCGAACCTATTGAAAACATCTGTCTTTAGAAAGTGCTACATAAATGCTTCACACTTTACCTGTTTAAGATCGCCGTGTAACAGTTTCAAGCTGACAAACAATGCCTGATTTTTATTCTCGTGTTTCCCGGTGTCTTTATTCGTAAATTTACGAAGAGTCTGTTCCAAATTATCTTTTTCGCAACTATAATTGAATGCGTAATGTTACGAAGCGAGTGTAGGGCTGTTTGTTACCTGTAGAATGGCACGGCGCATTCTTGTTCTAAATCGGTTTCTAACTTCCCGCACATTATCGGCGTGACATCCTTAGCAGCAACTCCAAAGGGTTTCCTTACCTCAAGTTTGCAGTGTTTTTTGTTCATCCCTACGCTCATCGAACTTCGTCTATGATCCACGTCTTTGTTATCGATTGCTCCAACTTTTATTACGTAACATACAAGATAAATCTTGTCCCTTTCTAAATCGCGTTTGCCTAAGTCCTGCAAGTCAAACATGAGCTGTATAACCACATAAAAAATAGATCGAATAAAGGTGTTCGCCTGACACACCCCTAGTTCGATTTCGACTGCAAAATCTTTGTTTGTTTTTTTTCGTGAGACACAACATCATTTCAAAAATGTAATAATTCATTTCGAAATCAACATTAAAAAAAGTTGTAACGGCCATGTCAAGTAGCTGTAAGCACCAAGCGATATAAGTAAGAGTAACTTCGAAACCAACGCTGTGTAGTAACCAACGCTGCCCCTCAATAATCGTAAATAAATAATTCTGGAGAAATTACTATTATCGTTGTTTGATATTATATCATTGCGAAATGAGTTTTTTCGTCGTAAAACATAAATATTAAGCATTAAAAGATATTACGTACAAAGCACGAATCTAATCTGCGTTATTTAGCAAAGATAAAAAATTAAGTTCCGTACTACAAGAACCAGAAGACAACATTTTAACCTTTTGCTCAAGCGACAAAGCCTTGGTAAACATTTACGAACGGTGAATTTTTGATACTTTTGTTGCTGTTGCCACCTAATTGTTTGCGGATTTTCCAGTAAAAAGACCGAATCTATGGTATGCAAAGAATTAGCGGTCTCCTTTTACTTGCTACAAATGATTAGCGACGAATTACTGCCTCAGCAAAAAATATCAACAGCCAGTTGTAAACCCTTTCAACGTATGCAAATGTTTTGCTCTTGATGAATCTACAGACGTGTGCGTATTTGATCCAAAAACTAATTCACTTAGAGAATAGTTGCGTTGTTTGGCGGCAATTACATTTACTACTAAAGGAGTAATATCCCAGGAAGTTTTGAAATTTTGCAGAAGAAAATGATGGTGTACATTATGGTAGGCGGTAATAACAGACATGTAAATGTATTATCAAAAGAACTCCAACGACCATTGTTATATTCCCATTACGTTATACAAACAAGAAGCATTTGTGCAAAGATATCCACCAAAAATTAAACTATTTTATGAATTCTGTCGTCAGTATTGTAAATTAAATAATTTCCAAATCTTCATTATCCCACAGACAATTTAAAATTTTGTTGCAAGTACTGGAAGTCGTACAACGTTAGATGATCAAGTAAAGTCCAAGTTTTACAAATATTTTATGAAACTTAACGAAACATTTTACACGAAACTAAGAAATTTGAAAAGTTTAAGGATTTAATGGCAAAGAATTTAAATTAAACTTAGCAATTTTAGTTGACATAACTGGTATATTACAACCTCAATAAAAAAATTCAGGGAACTCAGCTGAGTGTTTTAAATTTATGAGTGGAAGATTTTTGCCAAAAAAAATGTATAGATATTTTCCATCGCTAAAGCGTACTACACTAGCACGTAAAACCGCATTTGATCACCAAGCAATGTTGGACATTTAATTGTAATGGTTCTATGTTTCTGTACCTCATCAAACCTGAAGAAGCCAAATACGTCGACCAGGATTTAAATTACTTCAACTTTTGAAGTTAGGTTCACTGAAACTAGAATTAATTAAATGAATTTGTGAGCAAATATTTTCCCATTTTAGAACAATCTTGAGTCCTATTAGAAGTCGACTGACGTCAAAATATTCTGAAGCTTGCGTGAGGTTACAACTTTCTAGTTTTCGACCAAATATTGCGCACTTAATGGACACTTCAAATTAAATGTTTTTGCAAATTTTTTTTGTAAGTGAGTTTCATCTATACAGAGTGTTAATTAAGTACCTATACAAACTTTAAAATGTGAATTTTTGACTAATTTTAAGGCAAAAAGTTCATATGAACATGGGTGCGCAACGATTTGGTTTCTGAGATACAGGGCGTCCAAAAAAACTATTTTATATGGTTTTTCGCTTATATTTTTGGTGTCAATTAGACAAAATTAGGGATACTTGGTATATTGATAACGAGAAACTGAAATACTAACTTAGAGGGTGCCACATTCAGTGTTGTTCCTGAATTTAATTAACTATAACTTTTTTGTGTCGCATTGTATGTAATTTTTGACTAGGCAGATCTATTCTACATTCAATTTACATACAAAAGGTACTCTTAGTATTTATCGCTAAAAGCAGCCGTTTTGGATAGAAATGGGTTTGAAGTTAAATCTGTGTTGGAATTTTTTAAGTTGGATCATTTCCGAAAACTAAGTTAATATTTGAGTTTCTCGTCATCAATATACCCAGTATCACAAATTTCGCCCAATTGCCAAATTACTTAACAAAAATATAAGAAAAAAAAACAAATAAAATAGTTTTTTTGGGCGCCCTGTATCTTGGACCCATGTATGTACATATAAACTTTTTATCTTAAAATTAGTCAAAGATTCACTCTTTAAAGTTTGTACAAGTACTTAATTAACACCATGTATGTTTAACCACTGGTTTTAATATATTTAAATATTATGATAAGTAAATATATGTATGAACTTATTTTCGTTATTATTCCTTCCTCAATTCCTTCCATTGACTTCTCATAAGATCATCAGTTTCAACGACCTTTCACTTAACGGTATTATTAACAATTTGACAACTCTGGAAAGAAGGAATGGTCTATTTTTTGTTCGGTTCTTTCATAATAGCCATTCTTCGACAACAAATTGACTTTTTTTTCACTTTAATTCCAACCTGGAAAACCTTGCTTGTTTCACATTTTCACGTTTAAGTATACAGGGCCATTGATAGTCGATGGTAGGTTAGACGTTTATGGAAAACGGGGCATAGGAGTAATCTGAATATGGCTACTGCCATAAATAGATTCTAAAATGTTTTCATTTTGGCGGTGTTGCCGCTTCTACTCAAAAGTAGTAACAACTTGTTAATTTTAAATGAAACACCCGGTATATTATTCAATTTTTAGAATCCAATCATTTTTTCTGAATAGTTCCCTATACTTATCTACACCGGTTTTCGAGATAATATTTTTTTTAGAATTTTTTTTAATAGACATACAAAATTAAAATTTAGCTGCTATTTGAACCCATATAAGGCTGAAATTTTAGATGCAGTTTGCAAAAGCCTATTCAGAAAAAATGATTGGATTCTAAAAATTGAATAATATACCGGGTTTTTCATTTAAAATTACTAAGTTGTTACTACTTTTGAGTAGAAGCAGCAACACCGCCAAAATGAAAATATTTTAGAAAGATAGATCGTGTCTATTTATGGCAATAGCCAAATTTTCAGATTACTCCTATGCCCCGTTTTCCATAAACGTTTAACCTACCATCGACTATCAATGACCCTGTATAATTTTCTATCTCCGCTTAATTTCAGGTCAGGAGATCAACTCACGACCATATATTTCTCTATCTATCCGCATTCTTTACGTGGTGTTTCTCGCGTACGACGGATTGAAATTTTGTTGCCCACCTATCGAAATAACACCTTCTCATGATTTTGGTATTTTTCTCATAAACCATCCTCCATTTGTATATTAAAGAGCAGAGATGAGTGCAACACTGTCCCACATCTTCAAAATTGTACGATTTATCACCATCAATAGACACAACTGCTACATTGTTATTATCAAGCATCAAAATCTATATTACGCCGAGGGACGCTTTCACCCTAGGATAGAGTCCCTTATACCCGGGGGGTAGTTGCCACCCCATCTCGGGCGTGACATTTTTTTTTAATTCAGACCACAGAAATCAATAGAAAAACTAATTCTAAGAAAAAATATTCTATACATTTTTTTCGTAAAATTAATATTTTTTGAGGTATTCAACTGAAGGAATCAGTTTTTCATCGAAAAAATCAACGTTATTAATCAGTTTTTCGCGAATAACTCAAAAAGTATGCATTTTATCAAAAATTTAGAAATTAAAATTGTAGCTTATAAAATTATAAAGAAAACGGGTTTTTTCTACAAACGCTACTAAAAATTGAAATTTTTACCCGGCATACTGCAATTAAAAATGTAATATTATATAGCGGCGAATTAAAAGTAAATCACGTGGTTTACTTTTAACACTAGCATCAAAAATGAAATGACAGTCTTTGTCAAAATAAAAATTTTGGAGCAATCGATTTTGCTTTATTCTTTTTTAAGTTTATATACCTACTTATTTTCTGAACGCATGATGATGAGAGTTCTTTAGGCAACACACAATTATCTCCCTCTTTTACTTGTGCAAGTAACCTAACTTTATAATTCAAGGTGGAAACTCGGAATTCAGATTTTATTAACGAAAAAGCTACAAATTATTTATGTATCCTATTTGGATAATACCCACTGGTTGTATGGTACACTTATTATTGTCTGTGTACTTTATAAAAAGGTCGTCCGTGGTTGACGTGATTTGGACGCAATGCCAGGTACTTACGATATAAGTTAATGTAAGCTTCAGTAATGATAGTAAACGTTCTTGAAACTCTAGTTTTACTGTCTGGAATGTTTACGACTAGTGTACTTCCTGAATCTTCAATATTGCTTAATGTCAGCTGAGAAATTTCTTCACGGTGGCAAGCGCCTAGTATGCCCATTATAGCAGCAACTTTGAACATTAAATACTTATTATCTGGTGCCTCACCAATAAACTTGTCAATATTTTCTCGGGTGAAAATTTTTTTGGACGGTATCCTTCTCCTTTGCGCTTCAAGAACACAATGAGTTTATAAAATTTACCGATGTCGTGATTGTTGTGACATTCAACATTGCCTTGATCATGGAAAAATGTGCCCAAAGTGTAGAAGATTTCCATATTTTGGAATGTTCCTCGAAGTAAGCTAACATAACCCTTTCGTTATATTTTCCTACAACATTCTTTTGGGCGCACCACTTTTGAAAGCGCTGAAACGCTAATTCATATTGTTGCTTGGATTTAGTGGGCAACAAATCTAATGTTGCTCTACTAGCAGCTTCTACTATTTCTATTGGAATTTCTTCACTCATCTTAAATTTCACGAATCTAATATTTCGCAACTGTCAAACAATAAGCGAACTTGATTGTTTTGTAAATGTCACAGACTGCCTAATTTTTTTCCGGTAATCTTTAAACTTTTTTACATTTTTTTATTTTGGGTCGCTTACAGAGCTATAAAAGCACCCAAATGAGTTCTTTTATAGAAATTCGAGTTCTTTTATAGAAATAGAACAATTTTTATTCCGAACGGTGGTAACACTGATAACGTCCAAGCTCTCATTACGTTCGGTGTGCATTAATTTAAATCATAATTAATGTTCAGTAGATTTATTTATCTACTTATTTTTATTTCCACCCATTTTTTTAATGAAACATATGATAAATGTACTAATTAAACTTAAACTAGCATCTAAACCAAAGTTTAATGAAAATATTGCCACCTTGGCAATTACACTTCAAAATTCCCTAAATTTAAAAACTCGCGAAATTTTATTTTAAAATCAATCTGAAAAGCCCAAAATAGAAAAAATAGTATAAAGAATTCGTTCCAGAAGGCATTTTAGCGACTCGTACTTTCGAAAACTCCCCGCTTCGCGGCTCGTTTTCAAAACTGTACTCGTCTTATAAAATGCGTCTTCTGAAACTAGTTCTTTAATATACTATTAGCTGTTTTCAATAGTGGCGTTTGTAGAAAAAATGTTGTATGATATACGTGCGGAACGAGCGCAGCGAGGTTAGCTCTTTTTCGCCAAACTCTAGATTTGAGAAAACTATGCATTTTAGAGGAAAACTTATAAGTATTTAAAAATACCTTTCTTTTAAAGGTAAAATAAAATATAACATAAAAATAGACCCAACTTATGGGGAAAATAACGTCGGTCAATACTTTTTACCAGGAAAAAAAATCAGTAAATTCATATAACGACTTATGATGATGGAATTTTTTAGGTATAATAAAGATAAAAAAATTTTTTTTCATCTTATAGAAAATAGACAATAGATAAAATTTTTAAGTCATGATGGGGATTAATTTTTAAGAACTGAAATATTTTGTAATAATGTTCCAAAGCATAACACAATCATTATTCAACTAATACAAAGAAAATTTGACTCACTTTTTTTTTAAGTTTTAAAATAAAACTTTATACGTGTTGGCATTTAGGGGTAGTTTTCACCCCTTAAAAATAAAATGCAACCATCGGCATAATATAGAATTTGAAGTGGAAGGTAAGTTAAGCCTAATCCCAAATTTTCATGCAAATCTATGCATTTTGAACAAATTGCAAGAATTTGCCCTATTTTGAGCTTCATTTCTTGGACTATATATCGAGTTTTTATAAGGTACAATCGGTGTTGTCAAAAATTCCAATACTCGAAAAATAAAAAAATTACTGCACATAGTGTTAACATCGTAATTAGGTACTCAAGTAATAACCATATGATATCGCCCAATGAAGCAAAACAGAGTAACGCACATCTGCCCCGTAGGCATACTATTCTATACTCTATTTTAATCGTACCGTTGATTGAAATATTGATAAAGATAGTCAACCTTACGGGATTATGCGACCCCGAAATTTGTTCTAAACATCAGAGGTCGGTAGTATCGCTTTGTGCTAAGAAAATACGTCAATTGTATTGTAGAATTTACAGAACAGTATTGCCGATAAATGTGAAATAGAAAACTGTAATTTTGCTGATAGTTTATGCTAAGGCACGACATTGTTGCCAATGCATCATGCCGTTGATTGAAATATTGGTGCATTGAGTCAATGTTGACAAACAAACAAAAACATGCGTTCTACAATATACAAGAATTTATTGATTTTTGTCGACGTACTAATTAAATGTGTGTCCTTTGTTATATATTTTTTTTCTATTGTCTGTTAATTGTTCAATGTAATAATATTTATTTGTATCTTTCTTACGTAAGGTTATAACAATGGTTATACCATCATGACAAACACATATATGTACAAAGATTGTATACATACACATGTGAATAAAGTTTATTATTATGAAAAAAACCTGCAGATTTAAAAGTATTAATTTCGTAAAGAAATCGTTGAAAAACGTTCTCCCAAAAAAACAATTTCTTTAAATACTTTTGAAAATTCCATACTCATATATTTATTACATTAACATCGTTTATCCGTTGAAAATGTTTTAAAATCTATTAGGCTTACGCAAGTAAATTTCTAAATTTTGGTCATTGAAATTAAAATTTTTAACATAGAAACGCTATCCCTTTTTATGTTGGAACGAATGTTGAATTTTCTTATATTACAATCTAACGTACTCAACTGTTTGCATCTAAACAATATTATAACAAGCCTACTCATTTACTAAAGGTGTTGCTAAAAGTATGCAATTGTAGAATTTCTGACTAAGCCGATAAGGAATGTGACTCATAAACGATAATCCGGAAGACTCCTCGTAATACATTTGTTTCAATATGTTTTATGTATAGCATTGTATTAGGTACGTTATTATTTATGTGTAAATTGTTTGTAAATTATTACTATTATTTTAGATCAGTTGGAATTGTAATTTTGAAACAATGTTTATAATTAATGAGCTATTTTTACTTTAATTAAACTATTTTAATTCGAAACCATGATATTTTGATACAGTTTCAAAGAGTAAAATCCTAACTTTTATCTCTACTAACAGATAACAAAGTGTCACTTTTCGTAAATTATTTTTTCCCTCGGGAAAAAAGTGAGTACTATTTTTAACACCAAATTTCCCTCAATAATTTTCTAATTCTATTGTAATATGATTTTTCAATATTAAATCGTCATTTATTTCGTCACAGAAAAGAATAGTGTATTATACACGTATTATCCGCACCGCGTCGGGAGACAACACACCTCAAGCTAAAATCTAGTACTTTTATTTTTAGAAGTAATAGGAATAGGTTTTATTACCAAGTGAATTTAAATTTGAAGGTCTAGTGGAACCCACTTTCCTAAAAAACACGGTAACTTGTTGCCTTTTGAATTGAAAAATTTGAAAACCAATTTTATTTAAAATCCTTTTCAACTGAACACGTAAAAACAAGTAGATACAAAAACCAATAATTTTGCGTTTCTGAACTCTAGTGGTATTTTTCCCAGTATGTTCTACTTTATTCCTAACGAAGTTATTAAATGACAAACAAATGTCAACATTATTATTTGCAAGTTAAAAATAAAGTGCAAGCATAATTTGTAAAATAATTGTTTCTTATTTATCTAACACCGACCAAACCAAACTGTTTTAACAAATAACGCTTCGCATGTATTTTAGTAAATTATTAAAAAAAACATTGTCATTAAAATCCAAGATATGTATCATCAATGGTATTATTCATAAATGAAAAATTCGTCACTTTTAATTACTAGTTAATACGTTTACTAAATATTTAAAAACGTTGCAACATTGTATTGACAAAAGTAAATTTTACGGATTGTATGTTGCGCCATTTTTACAACGGTGGAATAAATTGAACTATTCTATTTCAAGAATCGTACACATTATAACTTAGCGCTTCAGTACAGGTGAAAAAGTAAACAAAAACGCAACCCAACATGCATATGTGAATTGCATCCGTGATACAAGCAAATACAAGCGGTTGACTATCTTTACCAATATTTCAATCAACGATCGTACATCATATATAGTATTTTCGCTGTAGCTTTGCGGTTAAGTGATTAGGGATTTCCACTTGCAAACTGTATGCTTCAATATTTGTGAAAGTCAGTGGTACTTAAAACTTCTACATAGGTATTCGTCATTAAAATTGCAATTGGCCAGGAATGTTATTTTCATTTTCCCTTATCACTAATGAGCTTGTTATTGTTATTATTAGAATAAATAAAGCAATTAGACGTCGCTTCGGCCACTCGTTGCAAGAACGTTCTTCTTTATTGATTACGTGTGTTTAAGTGTTTATCTCAAAAAAAATGCCCGGTGAAGTTTTAAAGTCTCAATCTCAAATGTTCGTAATAAAATTATTACAATATTTTGAACAAGAGAAAGAAAACGGCGGTCCCTTGATTTCCGTGCTGTCTGTACAACAGGTAAGTGAATTATAGCAACTTTGTGTGCAACTATGTTAAAATGAACTATTTTAGAGAGTGAGTGATGCTTTGAGTGTTTCGTTAAGAACTGTACAAAATGTAAAGAAGAAATACAACGAAAATCCAATACTACGCACACCAAATAAATCTCGCAACAAAAGAAAGCGAAAAACGATTGATGCTTCGCACGAAGTCAAAAACCGTATTATATCATCGGTCTATACTATGTACGCGGAAAAAAAATGACGATGAATGTGGTAATGAGGAGATATCAATATAATGTAACAATTATAAAAAATAAATGGTTTAGAACCCCTACTTCTTATTTAAAAGTTTACATTTGAACAAGAGGGAGCTCATTATTCCATTGTCACCAAACAATACTTAATGGTGTTGTTTACCTGTTTATTGCTCGAGGCGATTAGACATGCCCAATATTTTAGGTAGGTATAATATAAAATGTTAGAAGAGGACAACACTATAGAGTATGTGATTTCTGAAATTAAGCGCTAATCACTTAACCGCAAAGCTACAGCGAAAATACTATAGTGACGTGCATGGTGCATTGACGTAAAAATGATAATTCGTCAAATTCAATTTGACAACTGTTGATTAGTGACGTTATTAGTGTTTTACGTGGGTCTTTAGGAGTTTCAAAGTTAGTGCCTTTCAGGAGTTGATAGAAATTCAAAAAATACACACCTACATTAGTAACATTGAATATTAGAAATGTATGGGAGAATTACCAAATAAAAAAAAAGTGCCAGGGCCGTATTAGCTTTGCCCAAACAGCGTTGCTTCATAGAGAATAATCGTACACTTAAATTTTACAAAAACTGCAGGACATTATGATTTGCTATAAAGTAGACAAAGATCTGTTAAAGAAGGGGTAACTTTTAAAAATATTAACACTGCTAACATAAACATTCAAACTGCGGTAAATTAAATTATGATAATTTTATTCTAATCGCATTTTTACATGTGATGCTAATAAAAAACTTTCTAAATTTTATAAGGTCTCGAAAATTTAAATGATTTTATTATTCATTATTGAAAACTTCCAAATGTAATTGCTTACGGACAATTATGCAACATATGTGCAAGAAAGAAGAAAAGTTATAATAGAAAACAATGACTACAAGATAATATGTGGGTCGTGTCGTGATACGTGGACCTTGTCCAGATCATTACCTCGGACTCATGTAATTACAGCAATATTCACTTTAGCTTAAATTACATACGTATACAATTTTCAAGCTTTTAGACCTCATATTAATATGCAGTAGGTTCACTGTTGAGTAAGTTATAGCACATCAGCAGTTGTTCGGGGTAATATTGAACTGAATTTTATTTGAGCTGATTTAAAAAAAACTGCTATCGTTCAAGGACGTTAGAGAATGAAATCGATGAAAGAAATAAAAGTTGTTATAGTTCTACCAAGAAGAGTATTACAGCTCTGTACATTTAAAAAGTCAAAGTAACTGATCGGAGATTTCGTAGGAAATCGCTGCCGCTCTCAAGCCCTAAAAGAGGAGGATTCTTTAGATCCCTGCCTGAGATAAAACAAAGTCAACGAACTCACAGTAGTGCAGATCAAGCAATCAAGACCACCAAGAAAAAAGATCAGATTATGGACTAAGCAAAGAACTGTAACGGTAATTATAGCAAATTATAATTAGATAGACATATGCGCCCGATCAAGAAACGGCAGACTCACGAGTAAGAATTCGACTTCATAAAAAATACATGAGACACTATATAGAATACTGTAGAATTATCCAACAAAGTCTCCAGACTAACCAAACACTTTCATCTAATCAGCGTGTACGCCCATGAGATAACGAGACCAAAAGAAGAAACCGAAATATGAAGCTCTCCAGAAAACGCTCAACCCACTAATCCGAGCCATATAGTACATGTAAAAAATACACAAACATAAATGCTACAATAGAGCACAAAATAAGAGATTTCATTTGTGGGAATAATCAGTATTATCAACGAAATGAACATACCGTAAACATAACTCTCAGAGTATACATTTGATCTAAGTCGCTCATGAGTCCATCTTTCGACCACCGCACCACATAATTTTCTGTAATTGCTTTGTTTTCTTTAGCGTCATACAAAGTCATAAGCAACTCAGCGTCTTCGGTCATTTTACAAGTAAAATTTTTGACGGCCACTACAAAAATGTGTGAGTATTGTTGAATCGCAGTCCTGACAATGATATCTTTATGTTCATTCTAAAAATTAAAAAAAAAACAATTACAAAATCCTGCAAAATTTACGAAATAGTCACTTACTATTCGATTCCTTTTATCCTTGATCCGTTCTGCAGCATTTTTATGATGATAATACAGTTGAATTGTGCTCGTCTTATCCGGATCTATCAAGTTTCCATATTTATCCCTAACAATCATATCGAGACCTAAGAGTTTATTTCCCATATCTATTTCGGAAGTGATTTGTTTAGTCATTCGCTTAAGTTCATCTACAGGTAAGGTTCCACTAATTACTTTGCTCCTATGTTTAATTAAATCATATATTTGATTTTTAATTTGTTCGAAATCTTTGTTATGCGTCTAAAAACTATTGTCTTACAACACTATAAAAACAAAAACCTATGGTTAACTCACGACATATAATAACTTCCAGTGTGTTCCCCATTCTCGTAATATAGTAGTGATTTCGTGGACAATTAAAGGTTGTGTAGGTATAAAAATTGGATTCGGACCACTTCTGTCTATTGTACATTCTGCTATGTGAACGTAATTTTTAGGAAAAATTCCCTGAATCCTTCTATCGGAAAGGGAATAACCGAAGTACCAGTCCTCTTCTTCTTCCAATATGTGCACCGCTTCTCCAACATTTAAATTTAATTTGCAGTCTTCGTTTGATGTGAAATTGTATATCGCTGTAATAAATTATAATTTGGTAAGGACGATGATGAATTCATAAGACAATTACTTATTGATTTAACCTTTTTTATTTAATACAATCTGAATTTTGACCTATTGTTAAAAACAAAATTAAATGCTATTAGAGATATTAAAAAGTCAATATAGGAATTTCCTAATAATGCAATGCACAAATAATAAGGATGTGTTAAACCTACTTCCTATCATTTATATGTTGCAAAACGTTAGTTTAATCGCTGTAATTAAATTGTAAGCTCATAAATAATAAAGTGCAAAGTATAATTTAATTAATAAAATAATGTTTGATGAGATAAGAGTAAATATACGACAATATAATTAAATAAATCCAAGATAGTAATGAATTATAATCCAAACATTGAAACATAAAAGGACAGAATATTCAGTAGAATTGGTTTCAGAAATCGCGGTAATTATTTCCTCAGTTTTTGAATGAGAACAGAATGAGTTTCAATGTATGTGGCAAAAGATTCAAGTATCATTTGGTTTATTTAAGTCCTTCAATTTTAATTGCTTGTCTAACAAGCTGATCAGCAAATATTTACCTCTTCCTACCATTAGAATTAAAATCAATTCTTTGTTCTATTTGTAAATGATTATGCTTGCTTTTTACACCTGATCATCGTGGACGTAGTAGCGACATCACTATTTTATGTATTGGTAAGGAAATCACTAGAATATTGTATTTATAAAAATCCTATTTATTTCATCTGCAGAAGCTCCTATTACGCATCAGGATAGGTACCTAGTTAGTATTAAAGAATGGTTAAAGCATTATTTCGACATTATAATGTTTGTAAGCGGCCATAGTTATTATTTCTGTTTTTCAAGGTTTTCGAAAAATGTATCAAGGAAAATGTGATAAGAATAGGTGTGCACTATAAATCAAACAGCGGTCTTTGGGAAAACCAACATTTTTAATAAAATGTGCTTACCTCTCTTACGACCTCAACATAACCAAATTAACAAAGAACCAATTAGAATCCATTAATTTGACCAATACAAATAAAAATACTTTGAAACGTCATCTCAATTGAACAAACAGCTCTTTCAGTTACTGGTCAATCAGAAGCCAAAAAACAAATTAGTAGCCTGATAAACAAATACGAAGAAGAAACGAGAGACAGACAAAAGATAAAAAAAAATAACAAAGATTTCCATTAGCAGATGTTACACTTCTCAAATAGAAGAAGATCCGGAATACCAAACACCTACAACGAAAGAACTACACGTTGTATCAGAAGACGTACACTAAGATGAAATAAAGCTAGAATAGATAAAAAGAAAAACAATAGAGCAACTGGGACGATAATATCACTACAGAACTCTTAAAAGAGGGCAGCGAAGAAATTATTTAAGAACATTGCAAACTGTTTAATAAACGTTTAAAAGAAGAAAATATACCAAAATTACGGATCAAGACGATTGTTATACTTATACAGTGATTGTTAAAGATATTCAAGTGAAATTTGGAAGATACTTTTAAAATTTTTATGAAACACCCTGTACATTTATTTATAATTTCCTTTTTAGGGATCTTCACGGTGAAGGTTGAAAAATAAAACACTGCCCTTTTAATGCAAGATTGTCTAACGTTTCGCCCCTGACAAATGGGTGCTTCTTCGGAAGCTAAAACTGTCTTTCCTCCTCCACCGTGAAGATCCCTAAAAAGAACATTATAAACAAAACCGATACCGGAGGAGTATACCCACTTTAAACCCTGTATATTATTTTAGTTTCGAATAAAGTTTGTTTCGAGTACAATAGTATATTTAAAAACAAGTGTCACAACAACACTTTTTGTCGCACGAAGACAAAGTTTGCAGACTGACCGAAGGGAGGTCTGCAATTGTCGGAGTGCGACAAAAAGTAGTTGTTACGCGTGTTTTTATACTATTTTTCTATTTCGCAAAATTTACTTCAAATACTTCAAGAAATAAATGTTAATATTTGATCTAGTGTTTTTTTTTGGTTTAAAGCTATGTTGGTAGAGTAGTTGATATTCTAATAAAGTTAGCAACAAATGCTGTTGAAAGTTTGCTATCTTCAAAATAATGTGTTGCGATGTTTAATCGCCGTTTAATTCACGAGTTAGTTACAAAACTTTTCCGCCGACCGTACTTCGTAACTTTAATAAAATTATATACTCTAATAATTCTAGAGAAGAAACGCTATTGTGAACGCACCTTTTGTGAAATTACCACAAATTTATAACCTAACTTCATCGTTTCTACTTTTTTGTGAGAGCTTGACCTTTAATAATTATTTACTTTTATTGCCAACAGTATTTTCATATAAGCTCACTAAGTTGATGGAGAACTAAATTACTCAATTTCGATTGTTTTGTCGAAATAAAATAGTTTTCATCACAGTAAAACAAGAAGACTCATTTTTTTTTGTGGGAACGGATTGGTGCTTAATCAATATAATGGTCCACCTTCAAAGACAACACCAGAAGTGTTTGACAATGTTTGATATATCATGGATGTACTTTAGCACATCTCGAACAAGTTGAACTTTATATAATGACTTGTCATCATACCGAAGAAAGATATTTATATCCTTACTGTGTGCAAGCAGTTTACCAATTTATTGAGACAATTATCCTGCACATATTCAATACTGTCAATGGCTTTGCAACACTTTTATCAAGGACATATTTGCTTAAGACTCCTTATCGATGCATTTTTGTTTTACATTTAGTACCGTTCTATAATTTCACAAACATGTGCATGTAGAGTTCACGAAAAACATTTTGTTAAAGTGGTTCCGCTACACCTCCAAAAGATCTTTTCAGGAGTCAGAATGTTTATAGTTTTGATTTTTTCTTACAGCCTTACTTATAGAATCTAACTTTTGAACAATAAGTAAATAATATTGAAGAACTGCTGAGATAATAGTTTGTAAAATAGATGAGCTGAACACCCTTAACATGTTATTAAACGTTATCATTGGAATGTTGCATACAGTATAAAAATGTCTTAAAAATCACTGTGAACAAATTAAAGATTTATTATAATTGTAGATTAATGTCGATTTGTTATTATTAAAATTTGCTTTGCTACAAATTACGACAGATATGTATGTATAGTTGCCTATACTAAAATCAATTATGTTTACATTAATGTAAGTCATAAATGCGCTATAGAAATTGCGAAATAGAAAAAATAAAAGATACGATATTTTTATTTCAATTCCAACTAAGATATACAAAAAGGAAAAGCTAATTATATCTAGTAGCCTATGAAAATTAAAAACAAATAATTAAATAAATAGTAGCAGTGATAGTAATTTCAAAATAAGCAAGTAGTGTTTAAATTTATGCGAATTAAGTGAAAAGAATGATGACTGGATATGAGGACTAAAATTTTTTCCGCCTTAATATCCTACCGAACGTCGGGTAATTTTGTACGTATTGGCTGATTCATTAGTGGACATATGAATATTTTCTTCTAAAGATATAACAATACTTTAAAGTACATTTTCATTTGTTGTACTTATAACTAACTGTACACTTTTTGGTAAGTTCCTAACTGTTTTACATTTCTGTTGTATCTTGGCACATCGTTAAAAGATCACGAACTTCTTGATGAGGATTCCTGTCCTCGTACCCAGTCATTATTCTTTTTCTCTTAATTCGTCTATTTTACGTAAATTTAAACACTAATTACATATTTTGAAACTACTGTCACTGCTACAATGATTTTCTTGGGTTACTAGATATAATTAGCGTCTTCCTTTTCTTAGGCACTTTTTTGTTAATATCTTAGTTGGTATTAAAATAAAAATATCGCATCTTATATTTTTGTACTCGTTACAAAATGCTTTACTCGAAATTAAAATATTATACAGGGTATTTTATAAGAAATTTAAAAGTCGACATTAATTCCGGTGAAACTGAAAGTTCTTAAAAACAAATTCCGGATTTACTGTAATACCTACCTTCCAAGCTTCATTCTGATATCTTTAACACTTCCAGAGATATTCGCTTGGTTTGCCGATTACTGTATATAAAAAGGGTGACAGAACAAACTTGGAGAATTACAGGCCTATTAGTCTATTATCTGAGATTTATAAACTATTTACAAAAATAACAACATGCAGACTTACAAATAAACTGGGTAAAAATCAACCAGTAGAAAGGTACTTGTGACCATCTTCTCACAATGAGACTACTTACTGAGAAAAACAATAGAATATAACCTTAACATGTGTTTCCCTTTTATACATTTTTACAAATCATTTGATTCCTAGAGGCCTGGATAGTCTGAACTGCTCTAAAAAATATACGTATAGACTAACGAAATTAGCGTCAAAAGAAGAATCAGGCAAGGCGATACCGTACTGACAAAATTATTGAACTTAGACGTAGAAGAAGCTTTCGTGCATTTGATGAGGCAAAATAAATGTTTACTGATAAAGGTAAAATATTAAACAACCACGATTTTTCGACGATATAGTTCTAATCGCAGAAGACCCAAAAGAAATACATCAAATGTTAGAAGAGTTGCAAGAGAAGTGAGTACAAATAACCATCAACAACTGCTATATTGAAAATGTCGACAATTATGTAAACACCAGATAAAACTAAGCTAAGAAAACCAGAAAGCCGAAATATTTCATTGAAGCAAGGGTGGCAGTCGGAAAACTAAGACATGTCTTAGAAACAAAAACATACCATTAAAATTTAGGTCAAGATTATTTGATGAATTCCTACGGATTTGAAACATAGACAGTCCCCAAATTGTCGAAGACTAAAATAGCAATAACCGAGAGACACATGGAAAGGTTTGATGAGGCTTTTGAGATTGAGACGGAGAGCAAGAGATTGAATGGAAACCGTCGGCGTCAACAAAACCACACACATGCAACTCTATTTCTCAGAAATGAACGCTTTCTTATAGAAGAATCACCCCACGAGAGATTGGTTGTTGTTTCTTATAGAAACTTGTTTACAGTACTATGTGGTGTCGAAAGCAAACTTATCGACGCGACGTGAATAGTTTGTAAGAATGGTTGCACTTTTTATACATGTGTAGTATAGTATGTAATACATGAGCGAAGACAAAATATAAATTGCATGCAAATATGGATTAGTGAATTAGCGTAAATTCGTTTCCTGTACACTGTAAAGTTTTAAAAAATTCATCTGGCGTGGTTTATATAAAAAATTAATCGATATTTAATTGCCACATGGATATTACATCGTTAATATGTCATAAATATTAATAGCATATAATTCCATTAGCGCTTTTGTTTCTAAAAATTTTATTTGCTATAATGTAAAAGACCAACGATAAATTTCACTTTTTGTTAGAAAAAATAAACTGAATGATTATTATTTAAGTGGAATTTAGATAACTATTTTGATAGAAATTTATTTTAAAAATATTGTCGAAGTTAATTAAACATTTATTTTGACAACGAAGGCTTAAACTCCTACCAAAACAATGCTGAAACTAATTATGAAACGAGTGATAGGCCACAGAACTCAACATCGAAACATTTAAACACTATTATATTCGAGCCAACATAAAATAAATAAGAAAGAAACGTTTTGAACAGAACTCCACATCGTACTGATACTAAAAAATATGTAAAAGAGTATCGAAACTGTGCTGCCATAAAACATTTTCCTCGAAAAATAAAATAAACGTCTAACAGCGTTAAAACGAAGTACCGCGCATTTGTATAATTAATATTGGTGAAGATATTTTTAAAAAAATTAGTGTCACGTGATCGTCATATTTCAGTAATTACTTATCAATTCATAAAATAGTTTAAACAAAAGTTGTGTATAATTAAATTATACCTAAACAACTTTTATTTGAAAATAAATAGATTTGTAAACATTATAAGATTTCGAAAATCTATGTAGGTTAAGGACCTCTTGGCTTGCTGGATTACGCCCCAAATCTAATCAGATCTCCACTATTATAAATAAAACCCATATGCAAAGTTTTATAAAAATCTGACCAGCGGTTTTGCTGACGTCTTATTTATAAGATGTAGAGTAAAAATTAGATACGTTGGTTGTAGGAAAAACATCCACGTTTATGAAGGAAATGTGCACCGCGAACATTGATTGTACAGCGTGTTGAGGGAGAAATGAGCTAAACTTCTGAAAGTGATTCTACGCAAAATTTTAAGCAAAAATGATTTTTTTCACTTTTGTCGAATTTTGCACCATTAGCGAGATATCGAGGATGAAAGTTGCCAAGCCTACTAGGTCAAGCGTCTTATCCAAACAAATATGCCATCATTTTGGAATTAATCAGTAAGCTGATTTAATGAAAATAATTTTTAAAACATAACAGGATTAATTTAAACGATTTTCAAAATGACAACCTTCAACTTCAATGCAAAGCTCAAGCCGCCTTCGTAAATTTCCCTGGTAGTCGTAGTGTTGTAAGTTGGCTCATTAAACGCGTCTTGAATCCGAGCCATTAACTCCTCTCTGTCGTTTGGTTTATCCTGTCGGTATACCAGCATCTTTGCATGACCCCAAAAGTAAAAATTTAAGTCTGGTGAACGTGCTGGCCAGTGAACAGATCCATTTCTTCCCACCCAACGATTTACGTGGTGCGCATCCAAGAAATCCTTTAACTGTCGGCAGAAGTGAGCTGAGCATCCGTCATGAAGAAATCACATCCTGCTCCTTGTTTGAAGTGGGACGTCCTCCAGTAATCCCGGTAGCTCATACTCCAGAAACCAAACGTATCGATCCCCGTGTAAATTTCCGCCGATGAAGTTGAGCCCTATTAATTGACCCCCAATCAAGCCACCTCAGACGTTGACGGAAAACCATGATGAAAATGGCTTTCAGAAACGACGTGAAACGACCACTCATGTTCGTTGTGAAGATTTGTGACTCCATCCTTTATGAATGTTGCTTCTTCTCAATTATCCGGGCAGTTCTGCTCATCCACTCACAAAACTCCATTCTTTGTACAGGATCGACAGGAAGGAGATTCTGAACTTTTTGAATGTGATATGGGTGCAGTTCATTTCCATGGAAAATGGTTACTACCGATGTATTGCATTGTCCTGTAATGGTAGACAGTTGACTAATACTGTTCCGGGGATTCTCGTCCACTTGGAGAAGAACTTCTTCAGTAATTTCTTCTCGTCGTGTTTCACGTTTAGTCAGGAAATCGATGTGCTTATTCCCTTTCAGCAGCTCTGCTATTTCCATTACAATAACCTTAAATAAACACGATGCCAGCGTATTCCTCCTTTATAAATTGATATGCCATTTTATACAGCGACGAACACATTTATAGAGGGGGAGGGAGTGAATAGATCTAGCATCCATAACAAGCTACGGAGGGAAGCTTAGGTCTGCAAAAAACCCAGTAGGGTTGGCAACTTTTACCCTTGATATATCGCTAACAGTGTTCGACGACTAAAGCGAAGCGAATCATTTTTGCTTAAAATTTTGGGTAGAATCAGGTAACTTAGTAAGCCGTTATACAAACGCTATCTACTACCGCTACCTACGTCGCGACAAAACAAAGTTTCGCGAGGCCAAGTTCCTTAAGATAAGTTGAAAATTCTCACTCTCACAAAGCACCAAATGAAAATTGCGTTTTAGTAAAAAATAGTTCAAACAAAAGTTACAGACAATATAATTTACAACAACTTTTGTCTCATAACTTTTTGTATAATTGATATTGGAGATATTTCTACATTAACTAGTGCACGTGATTGTTATGTCTCAGTAATTACTTATCGGATCAAAAAAATAATTTCAACGAAAGTTGTGTATAATTAAATTGCAAACTTCTATTTAAAGCAAAAATGAGTAAAATAAATATGTTTCTAAATATTTTAAAAATTCGAAAATCTGTGTATGCAACGTCCCTTTTGGCTAGATAGATTATGCCCAAAATCTAATCAAATTTGCAAAGTTTCATAAAAATCAGACCGGTTGTTTTCTTAATATCCTGTTTACATACAGACGGACGGCCACCCGGCCATCGGACTGATTTTTTTTTTATTATCACTTACTAATTCTAATTCATTGGAAAAATAAAAAAGACTGTTAAAATTTTCGGTTTGAAAACCGTCGCATAACCCTACCTTATTTATAAGATTTGGAGGGCTTACGAGAAGTAACCGGCCCCTACCCCGATTGGACTGAAACTTTTTGTGTAAACTAATTAAAGTTTGCTTAGGCGAATGATACTATTTTTGGAGCGCAGACCTACCAACACCGTTTACCCTACATGAAATCTTGTAATCTTATTTTTTTAAAGAAAGAAATTGTAATAACTGTAACTTGCCAACCAACTACGTTTACCCCCCATCACATCAAAACATGTAATTTTTTTAAAGAAAAAAATTGTAATATCAACCCATATCATACTAACTTTGACGACCCATTAGGATCATTTATCGGTCAGTCCCCGCTAAAAAAAAGTAGCACCATTCGACTCGGAACACTTTACTTAGTTGACCAAAAAGGTTTCAGATCAATCGGGGTCAGGGCCAGTTACTTCTCTTAAGTTAATTTGTAGTAATCATTCAGACAATGAACATTTTCTTCAATAGTTTTAGTTAAAGACTTACAAAAAAATAAATAATTCCTTATCATTTATCTAAAGCCTATTCAATTATAACTTACAATCTACTCTGTACAACTCAAATCAACATTCCACGTATTACTTACACAAATATCGTAAAATCAAACACAGTGAAAACCAGTGATTCTTATTGTTAAACTATTTTGGGATTGTAGAAGCAAAATACGAGAATATATTGAAAAATTCTTAGCCTACTATAGAACCAAACAAAATTTCAATGTCAAAATATTTTATTACTCAACATATTCTCCTCTTAATTGGATACATTTATTACAGCGAACCTGCAACGTCTCTAGACCTTTCAAAAAAATGTTTCTTCTTGCTCTGCAAACCAGACCTCCACAGCTTCTATTACCTCCTTGTTGGAAGAAAATGTACGACCTTTTAAACTTTTTTCAGTTGAGGAAAGAGGTGATAGTCGGACGGAGCCAAATCGGGTGAATAAGGGGGTGTTCTAGTAATTCAAACCCTAAATCACGAATTTTTGCATGGCAACATGAGATTTGTGTGCAGGGGCGTTGTCCTGCAAAAACAAAACACCTTTGGATAGCTTTCCGCGTCTTTTCTCTTTAATATTTTCCCTTAGAGTGGTCAGTAATGTCGAATAGTAATCTCCAGTTATTGTTCTACCCTTATCCAAAAAATCAATCATGATTACTCCATGGCAATCCCAAAAAACTGAAGCAAGAACTTTTCCAGCAGATTTTTGGACACGAAACTTCTTAGGTCTTGGAGAACCAGAGTGTCGCCATTCCATCGATTGTTGCTTTGTTTCTGGATCGTAGAAATGTACCCAAGTCTCATCCATAGTAACAATTCGGTTTAAGAAGTCTACATCGTTTTCAAATCGAGCACAGATCGAACGCGATGCTTCTACCCTTGCACGCTTTTGGTCAACATTCAAACATTTGGGGATCCATTTTGCAGCAATTTTCTCATGTCCAAATTGACGTGAACCATATGATGAACGCGTTCGTATGAAATATTCAGTGCTTCAGATATCCGTTTTAGCCCAATTCGACGGTCTGATAAAATCATGTCATGAACTGCATCGATATTTTCGGGGACTGACACAGAAACTGGCTTTCCCGATCGGTCATCATCTTCAAGGGAAAATTTACCTCTTTTGAAGCTTGCATTCCAATTTTTGACGGTCGCATACGAAGGACATTGATCACCAAGGGTATTAAGCATATCTTCGTAAATCTGCTTACCTCTTAACCCTTTTAAATACAGGTACTTGATGATGGCTCGATACTCCAATTTTTCGATTTTTACAATTTCGATGGACATCTTTTTTCATTTAATTTATTGTTTGACTCTGGTTTACTTTTTTGACGTCAAACTTTACACTAACACTTCTAATAAGTTATTGTTCGTTGCTATGGTAACGCAATATTTTGTTTATGCAAGAAACTGGTCTAGGTTAACTAGATATCAATACATCCTCGTAGTCAGTATTTAAAAATAAACATTTCTTCATTCGTTAGTTCTAGAATTATAAATAAATTTATGAGTGCCTGTGCACACTAAAACGAAAGTAGCAATAAACCAAAAAAATTGCCAAAATACTCCAGTCAGTAGAGCAAATAAGTAAATTTTTGACAAAAATAATAGTAGGATACCGCCTATGCCTTGTAATTGTAAACAGTATACAGTACCTTATATTCATGTTTTATGCCGAAAATGAATTGTCATTATGTTGTTATAACATTTAAATTACTTAGGAAAAAAAGTTGAGAAAAAACACTTTTTTTGCATTTAAATGGTACTTTATACCATTTACAGTTACATGGCACAGGCGGTATCCTACTATTATTTTTGTCAAAATATATCTCTATTTACTGCACTAAAAATAGTATTGACCTATTATTTCAATAAATAGCGAAGTGAGCTGATTAAGATGCATATAAATTATTTACAAAAAAAAAACACCTGAAAAAAGACACTATTTAGTGAGAATGGCGATGCATACGAGTCACTTTCCCGATCTCTACGAGAACGTCTCGAATACAATAATTTTAGTGCGGACGGATTCTGGACATCAACCGGAACCTCAAAATAAAATCTTGGGTTAGCTAGAAGATGCTGAATACAAACCCTGATCAAGAAAGGAGACCCAAACCAAAGTGCCGCAAGTTGGCCGAAAAAAAGGTTTGTCCATAAGCTTGGTATTATAGACAACGAAATACGTACTATGATACTTAGACGCAAGTTCTACTCCACAATAAGCTAAATTAAAGGGTGTATCTATTTCAGTCTATAAAATAAAAAACTTGTGAAAAATTCCGCCGCCAAACACCATGAGCAAACTCTTTTTGCGACCTTCGCAAGGAACTGTGTACTTGCTATTAATTAGTATCCTAATGTGTAATGCGACTAATAAGGTACTCCTAGTACGATTTTTATTACAATAGTGCTAGAAATATACACTACATAGCTACTAATCAAATTTGCAAACTTTTTGATGCATCCTTTACGTGAAAATGAAGAACAAACTGAACTCAGTTGCAAGGTAGATATTTTGAAAGAATGATAAAATATTGACTCTTATTTATTAATTATTTGAACTTTTAAACTGGGTGCTGCATTTTGTTTTGTTTTATAGAAATCATCTTTAGATAAAGTTTAATTAATCATTATCTTCAATTAACAACAATTCATTCGTTCGAACTTAAACGCGGTAAAGCTATTAAAATTGTTTTTAAGAAGTTAAGATATACGACTTTTTGTATCATAATTCCCTAAATCATACATTGCAGTAAACAAATTTTCACCGTACTACAACTTTTTCTCTGAGGTGCAATTAGGTTCGACAATATTCATGAAATTCTAATCATCCACTATTTTTCCGTAAACAGCAGATAATTGCTTCTCTGATAAGCACTAATGTCCATTGCATCAAAAGTCGTGATACAATTTGAGGTTAGATAAGGGGACCAGGGCGGCGATCGCGGAAATGGTATGAGATACAGAGTCCGTTAAAAGGAAAGAATCTGTAATTATTATATAAATAATGAAATAGCATTTACTAATCTTTGATATGCCTTAGGAAAAACGTTTATTATAAAATTATCCATTTTTTTGGTTAAATAAGCAAATACATTCGATTTTACTTAATTTCAATAAGATTTTGTAGATATAGCCCATGGCTTGATGAAAACCGATCAAGTTAAAGAAAATGTAAACTTTATACAATTGTTTTTAAAACTTACTAAGCACTAGTTCCCGTCACTTTGTAATCCTGAATTGAACCCTAATTCATGACTGCATTAAAGTAAAAACCTAAAAAAAAGTGTTCAGAGAAATATAGAAGAATGCCGACAATTGACACCCACGTTCTTTCAAATCCATTAAGTTATCCCCCCCCCCCCCGCATGAAATGATCCATTTTTTTCATTCTTGAACATCTCCGACACGGTCAATGATAAAAAATTCATGGCACGCTTATAGTTCAAAAGATATAACACAGAGCTGCATTTTCTTGAATGGAAATCGTAGTTGGCTGTGGCGCCTTTTTTCCTGATTTTAATGATATAAGGTTATACAGCTATTTCCATTAGTTTGAGTTTTATCTAGCAAAAACTATTTATTAGAAATTATTTACAAAATTATGAATAGGCAGGCACAGCGTCGTGCTGTAAATGTGTTAGTTTCTGGATATGTTATTTTTTTTTGTAATTGAGGTTTGTATATAGAAAAATGTGCTAAGATTTTAGTACTAATAATTCCGCACCAAATATTTAGTTCTTTCTGGAGTGAGAGGTGAGTGTTGATTGATCCCAATAGGCAATATTGTGTCGGTTAAATTTTCGGTTATCAGTGAACTTAGTTTCATCTGTAAAAATTATGATATACGAAAAATGATGATTTTCCTGTGTCCCTTACTAAGCACTCGACTAAGAATCTAACAAATTCAATTCGTCGGTTCAAATCCCCAAAATATAAGGTACTACTGATACTACATTTATAGAGACGATACTTATTCTGGTTAAGAATCAAACGGGCTTTTTCTTTTGAAATTCCCCACTAGTTTACCGCTTCTATGGTAGATGTAGTTAGTTTACAAATTAACGCTACAATCGTTGATTGTAATATTCTACAACTCTTACTTCGTCTGCCTCTTTATTTGAACCCTCTCCGTTTTTGGCGGCTTTTGGTTTGTTAAATAAACGGTAAGTCTTAAGGTTTATTTCCAGTTTTGCAAACAATCCTTTATCGGGCTTCTTCCATGTTCGTTGGAAATATATTTCACTAGTTTCATCGACATTTCTGTTACTAGCATAATAACAGAAAATCTTGTCAATTTGAAATAAAAAAAAAGCTTTTAAAAGGCGGAACACCAACTACGATTTCCATTTAAGAAAATGCAACTTTGTGTTATATCTTTTAAACTGAGCATGCCATGGATTTTTTTTGTTGGCACAATTGTAATCTACGAATAAATACCTACTTTTTTAGCATTAACCGTGTCAAAAATATTCAAGAATGAAAAAATACATCAGTTTCAGTTTTCTCAAATTATCTTAGAAAGAATTTCTGCCCAACTTTGCTAATTTAATCAAAACGGTATCTTCACAAATAACAAAGATACCCATTATAGCGATATAGATAATAGGCACCCTGTATAGCTAGGTATGAACGAGGGGTAAACCGCTGAGCCATAATCTTACATTTACTTTATTCAATTTAACTCTACTTCTTCAGATGGATTAAACAAAAACCCCAAAACATGTCAACTTTAATAGAAAGGAGAACGCAATTTGGTCAAACTAAAATATGATAATAATCATCCCTCGAGCAGGTAGTCACACCTTCAAAAATCTTAATAGGAAATACGAGGTCTGGTATTATTTTTTAAGTCATTATTTGTATCTTGGTATGTTTCAATTGTAGTTGTAGTGTAGCGTTTGGATAATACAAGGTGTTCTAACAAAACAATGTCCTTGGTCATCAAGTTGATCATTACAAGTACATAAACTATGTGACAGTTACGTGAATGGAAAGACGATATGATTTTTAATCGGCGAAGAAGAGAATTCCCAGAAACTTTCAATCTCTTAACAATCATCCCTCATAGAGGGGTAAGCACCAATTTCACAAATTTATTTTGGACATGTGTGAAAGGTTTTTCATTTTCAAACTTACAGTATTGTCAAGGCAAGGCGACGTTTTTTTATTGTGCTTCAAGTAACCTTCACTTACAATGTTTAGAAACAATAAATTAATTGTACAGAAAAAGCAGACCACATTTTATATTCTCTTCGTCACAGGGTTCTTTGAACTAATCTGATTTATTGGAAAGGTCAATAATTAAAAAAAAATACTCTTGCATACAATGGTGGAGGCTAGCATCAAAAGAATCCCTTAAATAATAACATATCTGGGGTTATGTGTCTGCATTTGGCGTCTATTATTTGCTGCAAATTTTTATAGAAGCGGGTTCAGATCGGGTGAACGAGCTTGCCATTTAATAGGCATAGCGGGCCGGGCGCCATCTTGCTAGAAATGTAAATATTCTTTATGGAAGTTTATACAAATGCGTCAATGTGAGATCAACAGTGCTCTGTAGCAATCTATATACATAAAATCGAGTTTTGTTTTTTTGTTTGTTTGTTTGTCCGCCTTCTCCTCCAAAACTACTCAACCGATTTTGATGGTTGATGGCTCATTTTTTTCAGGAGGTCAAGGCGATGAACTTACATGTTGACCTGTGATCTTTAAGCTGGTGAAGTCAAATCTTTGAAAATTAAAGGAAATACAGACACCGTGAACTTATGCTATTAACATGTTGACCTGTCCTTTAACCTCTGAGCTGGTGAGGTAAAATCTTTGAAAATTGAAGAAAATATAAACATATTCCAACGTTCTTATCTCACTCCGACTTATTCTAGGCCTATTCTCTGGTCTGAATGAGCGTAAGACTAGTTGGAGATAAAAATCACAACAAATTTTCTGCAAGATAAATGTTTGTTTTTGGAGTAGTACCTGTTAATCGCACCATTCAAATAAGATGTACATTCAACTGAGACGCAGATAGTGGGTTTCTGATTAGATGTTCACTCATTTCTTCACAAAAGTGTTGTCTTCCGTTACTATCATCTTCATTAAGCTACATGAACAAGTTTCAAGTTGTAATGGTGTTTTTGTGAGATTTCAAAGGTTAATACTAGACTAGTTTACTCTTCTCAAATAGGACCTGTTGACATTTTTATTGTAATTATCAATATTGAAAAACTGAGTTGATAACTTCATAGAAATTTTTTTGCAAGACCAATTGCACTATTTCCACTCGTTCAGCAATCGTAAAAATCATTTTTGGCCTACTGAACTGTAAAGCAAATTTTTCAGTTGTTCATACTTGTCTTGAAACATGATTTTTACACACAATGCAGTAAAGTACGCTACTATGCGTTAAAGTACGGCTGCTATGTGGTTGATTTATCGGCCATTTGGGAACGTTTTAAAAATAAACTAAATATAAATTCCGATAAATTGATTTTAAAAAATTTAATTTACACCATACTTGACACAATAATGTACAGAATAAAGGTGTATTTAATTTTTTTATTGATGATGTTGTTGATGACGCCATCTATACGTCAGTTAAACAAATGAACTGACACATGATCGTCAGCCAAAAAATATTATACAAATTTAGTGTGTAATGTGATCCTACTTTCCACACTCTAATATAAATAACTAGTATTTTGGGTAATCTATTTACAAATTATCAACTACTAAACCACCACCAAAAAAAAAAAAAAAATAAACACACCCCCAACTTTTTATATTTCAATTTAATTTTTTTTTTTAAATAAAAAAAAACAACTTTAAATAAATATTAAATAAATAAAACAAATTTTTAAAAGAACAGTTTTTTATTAAAAAACAAAACAAAAACCGCCCATTGAGAATTAAAACTGAAAGTGACAACTTTGGGTTGTAATGAATCAGACGCAAAGTAGGGAAAACAGTTCGAACATTTATTGAGTAGATGGAGATTATAATTATTGACGTTTCCAATAAATCAGATCAGTTCAAAGAAGCCTGTGACAAAGAGAATGAAAACAATATGGCCCGCTTTTTCTGCAGTATTAATTTATTGTATCTACATTCAGTAACTGAAAGGTACTTTAGGCATAATAAGTCGCATTGCCCGATTGAAAATCATATCGGCATTATTTTGCTAGAGCACCATGTATTATCCAAACGTGTAACACTACAAAGTTAATTGAAACATACCACGATTTAGTAATGACCTAAGTTTTCAAACAAATAATACCAGACTCGTATTCTCTATTAAAATTTTTGAAGGGGTAATTACCAACGATTATAGTATTTAAGTTTGACCAAATTGTGTCTAATTTTTCAGATATACCTAATCACACTTAAAAGCTGTTGCATGTATGCTATTGCCATGATTATCAGTAGGTGGATGTAAAAGAATTGGTGAGAAATTTAAATTTAGAATGACATTGTACTTCCTCGACATTTTGTAGTAATTCCCTTACTTCCCTATATTTCTCTCTACTTCCCACTACTTCCTCATATTTCCCTGTACCTGTACACTAAACTTCCTCAGCGAATTACCCTTCGGGTATGAAGTTCTAATCAATTTAAATCTAAGCAATAAGAACAATGTTAAGCAAGAATTGTAAACCAACAATTTGAAAAAATATTGTACAATGAATTTTTATAATTTTAACATGACCTTGTTTAAAAAGAATTATATATTTGAATAGATTTTTCATTTACCACTGTTCTTAGTTGAGATGCCTTAAGTGAGGTCTCAATAAACTACTCGCAATTATGAACTTGCTTGAGGGCATATACCCCACAGATGAGATCAAAAGTGGAAAAGAAAAACATGTAAAACTCAACAACACCTTATAATGTAATTATAAATAATTACAAACAAATCAAATGTATGTGATCTTTGTTTTGTACATTGAAAAGGAAAACAATATCATGTACATCATTATAATTGAATCACCAATTGTTTTATAAAAATTACAATTGTGGAATTATGTAATCCACAAACCTGTTGCTTAATTTTAATTGAAGTAAGAAGTACTCGAGATTATTCCTTATCATTGGCGCCTTTTATGTGCATTCAAAAATTGTGTGCAGAAATGAATGAATGAATTAATGAACCACTAATAATACAAAGAGTAAATAAACCGTTTTGTGTGTATTCAATGTATCCACATTACAATTATAATAGTTAATGATAAGAAGCAGGGAAACCCAAAACATACAGATTTTTACTTAATTAAACATAAAATATCCAAGTTTCAATGAATGACTCAGTAATCATTTTTGTGATCACGTAAGTAGCGGGGTTAAATGAATAGAAAATTGTGAATCACATTTTTCCTTGAGGAACTTCACAAAATACTAAGGTATGTGGATCGTACTACAAAAAGTGGGAGGGGCAGGAGAAGAAGAAGAATCACAAGAAAAATCTTTTCTTGTCATCCTTGCCCTTACTTAATTTCCTTCCAATAATAATTTCCATATACGAATACGTAAATGAATGTTAATGTAAATTATGCAAAAACAAATAAATTTTACTGCACAAGCAGATACTCGTAAAAAGGTTAGGAACAAAAAAAGTTAGTATTCGTACCTATTCCGTAACATCGGTCATCTGGAACCACTTGCCACTCACTCATTTTCACTAATAAATACTTTTAATTTGTAAAAAAAATAATATACACTAAAATATATACACTCATCAACCATCAACATACATTTTAATTACGTCCATTTGTTTGGGCGTTGTTATGGCCATCTATCTGCGTGTTACGCAATTACGCAAAAAATTTAAATACCCTTTAGGAAACTGTGACGGAATGTCCGCAGCGCTACCTACGATTAAACATGGCACTATCAAGATAGAATCTACAGCCTGTTCCAAATTTAAGGGTGGGCATAAAGTATAGTTGGTTGCCTATTTATAATAGACTTTTATAAGGGTTACGTATTTAGAGCCATTAACAATTGACTAGGCAAGTGTGACGTCAATTCGCCATTTTTGTTGCGGCACGTCAAGGGCTTGGTTCCAAATAAAATCAGCTGTTTATAATAATTTCCATAACCGATTTATTAAAGTAGTTTAGTAGTTCATATTTCATCAATTTTTATCAGGTGAATAAAGTAATTAACAAAATAAGACATAATTTAACAGTTTTAAAAATAAATTGGCGAGATAATTACTTTTATACAGTTAAAAATATTTTTCTTATGTAATTAGTTAAAAGACATGCGGGTTATTCATACCACTTACCGTCAAACGGGGTAAAGTCGATCAAAAATGAAGGTTTTTTTAGCATAGCACCTAAACGATTTAATTTTTTTAAATGGCATTGAAAATGAAGATACCTTAAATATTAAGCCATTTGATGAACCTATTATTATTTTTCTAAGTTTTCCCATTTAATTTTTATTTTTCGTTAAGGGTGATCGACTTTACCCCGATATCGGGGTAAAGTCGATCACCTATTTAATACCATAGAAAAATTGACTTTACCCTGCCAAAGGGCAAAGTCGATCAACAATCATTAAAAAAAGTCACCAAATCTTTTTTTTAAATTTGGAGTTAATAAAACCATCAAAAAAGTAAAAAATGCTTCTTTATTTAGTCTTTTTACAGCCATAAGTTGCTATAACTAAAAATATCACAAAACAACTAAAAATAATAGAAAAACATATTCTTTACGTAGCTATCTAGATCAGTTCTCTTACATAAATAAAATACAACAAATAAAATATAAAATTCTTAGCTGCACAAAAAAAACACAACTATTTACTCCACAAGAACTTCTTCTTCTTCGCGCAGATGAAAGGTGTGCCTTCCACGCTTTTGTCCTTTTAAGTTGATTTTTCTTTTAATCTGCTCAAACATAATTATTGATAAGTCTGGAATTTGTGGATACACAAAAACACATCTTTATTTGACTCCTTCTTGCGCATTGTATTAACAGTCAGTTCTTCGTTTGAGATAGTTTCAATCTTGGCAATAAAATGTCTGTCTCTTTTGTTGGTTTTAAATGTTACTAATACGTAGTCATTTACGATAAAAACTCGAGAATTTTGCTCTTCTGCCAAGCTTTCACTTAGGGTAGAGGGTTCTCCTATTTCGTATTCTTCTGTGAATGACTTCTCTGATTCCGCAACCTCTAAATCCGATTCTTTTTCTGACTCAATCTCACTTATATTTTTATTTTTATCTTGTCCAAGTCCTTCTTCTGATTCGCTATCATTTGCTCCTGGTCTATGTCCTTTCGTTTTGTTTTGTGCTGTAGTTGTGGATTCAGCTATTAACAGATCCGATGTCCCTATGCTCTTTCCTGCTGAAACCTTCAGTTTTTTCCTCTTTTACATTCTTCGTTGGACCCGTCCGAAGTTGTTCAAGATGATCTACTATAGCATTTGTCCATGATGTTTCAAGTGTGTCGTCAACTGTTTTACGTGGAATTTTCTTTAGTACAGCATCCGGATTGAATGGAACGATGCCACATGCCTTGAACCCTGCAATAGAGTTGAGTTGAGATTTGAGACCAACAGACTCCACGGCCTCCTTAAGAAGCTTTGGAAATAAAGTTTTGGGAAGCACTCCTCTACTTCTTAACTTCCATGTTTCTAATACTTTTTTCCATGCCGCCTTAAGAGGTCGGAAGTACGCAACATCCAAAGGTTGCAGAAGGTGTGTCGAGTTGGGTGGCAGCAGGACAAACCTAATATTATTGTTTTCGCATTCCTGTATTACACTCAAAGTGACGTGGCTACTTAAATTATCTTCAATTAGAACTTTATCTCCATCAAGTTTTTAAAATGCGGCAAAGCAATAGAATAGAACCAGTCTTCAAAGATGGTAGAATCAAACCATCCGCTGAGAGTGCGATTGTATCTGGCCCCTTCTATACCTCCTTCAGTCCATCCCACATACGAATGTTTGGCCTTATAGACAATGTATGGAGGAAGCATTGTACCGTCTCCTGCTATCGCAAACATGACCGTAGTGCTAGTTTTTGTACTATCTATGGCCCTATGTGCATGTTTGGTGCCCTTTTTAAGACAACTTTCACAGCTCCAGGGTCATCTACGAAATTTGTTTCGTCGTAATTAATAATGTGAGAAGCTGGAATATCCTTAACGACATCTTTTAAATTTATAAAATATTCTTCCACTAACTCGTAGCTTAATGCTGCTCTAACCCGTTTTGTATTTTCTGCAAATTTTATGCTAAGGTTGGGATTTCGCCTCATGAAACCATTGAACCAGTCTGTTCCAGGTAAGTTCTCAACAAACCGTGGCTCTGTCACTCCACGCTTTGTTAGATATTGTTTAACAATATGTTTAATGTCGACGGGCTTTAAGGGAAATCCCCAATCAGCGCAAAGTTGCAGGCCTTCAGCCAACATTTTTCTTCGTTCACATCTAGAGCGGACGGTCTACCATACTTAAGCTGATGTCGTCCGTGATAATGGTCATTGAGGGTCGAGTAAGGGACGGCAAATTGCTCAGCAGCAGCCCTCATTGACATTTTTTTGTTTTATTGCCGCCGCTGCCCTCTGAAGATATATTTCATCATAATTTTTTTCCTCAGGATCCAAACTTTTTTGGTAGTGTCGGGGCATCTTAAAATAAATAAACAGAATTAATATAAACATAAAATGACTAACTCACTAAACAGGAATAAAAACTAAAGAGTAAAGCAAAGGTATTTCTAAAACTGAAAATGATCGAAATTACCCCTCAAAATCGATTTTTTCAAAACTGCCAGTAGAGACTTGGAAAAATTATATTATAGTGATATTTTTGTTTATTTACATTCATAAATAACTATTATTTCCCGTATATTTACTAATTCCTTTCCATGGCGCAAGCTGTTAGCTGTGGAATCAATCGTTTTCGGATGTTTCAATTTTCAACGTTTTATAAACACGTCTTCCTACACGTACTTACCTTATGTATCACTAATCACTCCGCACTCAACCACGACTAAACTCTAACTGAACCCACGACGAGCTAATGAGCAACTGCTAAATAGGTTACAATGCAACCATTAAGTTTTACGCACTATTTTCGGGAAGGGTGTGCTTGATCGACTTTGCCCCGCATGATTGACTTTACCCCGTTTGACGGTACCTTCACAAATAGAACAGCCAATTATAATATTTGTTACACAAAATTAAACTAATAAAGTAAAGACATAAATATGTAAACATACGTGTATTTGGAACCAAGCTCTTTAACTACCCTAACCAAAATGGCGACCATGACGACAACACTTGCATGGTCAATTGTAAAAGTTTTATATTAAAATTTTAGTTAACCAAGTCAATATTTAAAGTTGTGAGAATAAGGTGATATATTTTGTTTTATGACAGCGACCTAATTAAGGCACAAGTCAATTACAAAGTGTTCGGAAAATCTGATCCCACTAGGCGTAAATAGAATCATACTTCAAGGTTTAATTTTACGACAATAAGAGAATATTTCCAATATTTAAATATATCACATTGTAGCTACATCCATGGGCTTTGTCACTAAAATGCCTAATTCGCGATTAGTACCTTTTCTTAAGTTGTAGATCTAAATAATGTTCCGTCGAATCGTCCATCAATTTGCAGTCGTTTTGTGGTGGTTCATGCAATAACTAAATTCTTAATTTGTCTACTATCTGTCGGACGGCACTGGTTAATGAAAAAATTCCCGCAACTTCGTTTATCACTGTAATGATTGCATCACGGTATTTATTGTGATACAAATTAGTTCAAACATCATCAAGGTCAAGGGTAGCATTTTGTATTTATCGTTGTTTATTGACATTGTTGTAAAGTAAATTTTCTAATTTGTATTTCGTTAATAACAGCATTGTATAAATACTTGTTATAGTAAGACAACCCAATGTTAAAAATTTTACTGCAGGATTTGGATGCCGAAGCCATTTCTTTGGATGCCGTTGGTTAGGTGGAACTAAATACTCGTATATTTTTCCTCTACAAACTGATGTCTAGACTAAAAGTAGTTAATGCTTTTAAATGCAGAGGACAGCGCATTAGAACAAAAATTACCGGGTATTTTATTAAGAATTGTTTTGCTGACACAGTAAAGATAAAATAAGTCCATGACGTATGCTATACAAATAAACATCGCGTTGTTGCATCTACTAAAATTCGATTACGTGGAGACATTTTTCTATAATAAAAACTTTAGATTGTTAAGCAATTATATTTTAAATTCGGAATGTTAGCTTATATTTTTAATAACGCGGAAGAGGAAAAAATTACTACTTCAAACGTTTTCACTTTTCTCGACGAATTCATACATTTCTGTTCGTAGTAAAAAAATCTGTAACACAATACCTACTTACATATTTCAAAACAACATGTACTGATAGGACACAGCATTTACATTCCATTTTTTATACACAGTGTTTAAATTTTTTACAGTAGCAAAAATATATCGATGGCTTAAGCGCAACGTATGTCGTAACCCACAAAAAATTGGATTTTGCATTTTTGGCGCCATTCGATTCTTACAGTTTAAATCTATGTTCTCACAATAGATCGTAAGCCTCATCACCATAGAAACCTCTCTACTTCATTATTTCAAAAGGTCGTATCCCCAGCGAAGGTCAAAGTGAAACGCAATAGGTCGGAAACCACAATAAATAATTTCAGTGCAATATGTCGTAACCCTACTAAAAAAGCTGCAAAAGTGTAGTTATTCATATTAAGTTTAATCTATTTTTGTTGATTTATTGTTGTTGGAAGAAAATGTGAATTCATAACCTAACCTAACTTGTAGTTTGTGGGTAACGACCTATTGCACTAGCAGGTAATACGTCGTATCCCCCAATTACAATTTGTCGTAAGCCACACATCTTAGCATCTATTCTTGTGCTAACCCTATAAGTAAGATATAAATAAGACGTAACCCACAAAACAAGAATACACAATAGGACATACCACACATAAATAATTAAATAAGGCCGATAATTTAAAAATGCAATTAAAATACTTTGTCTGATTATATTTTAGTTATAATTCACCTAATAAACTATCACACCTGACTTGAATGTTCTTTCTGCGAAGTTTTTTGTGTCTCCTGTAAAATTTACTGCCAACGGGATATGACCTATTGCGCTTAAGCCATCGATAAGTAGATTTCATCAAGTCAAAACATGGATTAAAGACAAGTTTAAACCCAATTTTTGGAGAAAAATGCCTATATACAAATAAGCAATTTTATTAATACATATTTTCATTTTGTATTGTATTTTTCAAATAAGTTTCCTTTTCCTTTTTGGTCTCGATTCTGATGACATCTATTTTGTATGATGCATTTGATTTCATCATTTATTATATAAATATGTAGCATAATTAAAATAAAAATAACCTCCCAGTTCTCCGAAAGCGTTACGAGTTGGCTTGTCCGTAAATTTTGCATACATACTTTTAAATACCTACCTAATACTTGGATATATGGGGCAGAAGAGCCAACTGATAAATTTACGTTTGGAATACTGCAATCGTACAAAAAATTAAGTTCCATTACAAAAACAAAAATTACAATGTTTTTAATAACCCGCGACATTACGATACTTTTTAACGAACGTATACATTCCTATACCCATTGAAATATGCATTTAAAGTAGTTTGACAATTTATATGAAGTTCGAAAACAGTTTTATTTCTTATCACTGAAATATAGTACATACTCTGATTGCAAATACTAATTATATTAATCATACGACTAGTAGTAGATTTTTACAACAATATGCAATTTTTTAGAAATATATAGCAAGTATGCATTTCTTGACAACTTGGGAATTTATACATAAAAAAATTCGTACCCAAAACACAGTACGTTATATATAATGTCTACGTAAATTTAAAATAAACTACATACGGCTCCACTCCACAAACAAGATAGTTAGAGAAATTTTTGCTGCTATATAAAATGATTTGTCCAATCACATTTGATAATTTTAAGTTGGTAAATTCACAGTTAAAAGCAAATTATTATTTTCTTAATTACAAATTCCTTTACTTTATTTTACTATTGTTTATTAAAATTAGTTTTTTTAAACTACTTTAATTATTTGATTTTTGAAGTAATAGCTATTTACATAACAAGTACATAAAGTAGAGCTTTATTGACGAATTTGTTTATGGCAGAGCGAGCTTGCGAGCGAGGCTATAAAATAATGAGTCAATATAGCCTGTTTATGTACGCGTTATATACATGATTTTATGTACGATTGCCACTGATTTTATTTAAAATCAAAAAATTTTTAAATCCGAATACTAACAATTTGATATTTGTATACAGAATCAAGTAGTTGTGACAGCCGTTGCTATGAGAATTAGATATTTTTTGTCTATAAAACACGTCAAATAACTTGACATATGTTGTTTTCCATGTTGTCATTTCCATTTTACTAGTAAAATAAAGTGATTACTTTAATTTTTTATAGCCGCAAAACTGTTCAATAAAGAGCACTTTATTGGTCAAAAGTACATAAAGGTATATATTTCAAGTGTTTTAATTTAAATTAAACGCTCAAATACTATTTTTCGGATTGTACCTTACAAGCTCTATTAGCGCCAGTATCCCCCCTCTCAAATTATCTTATTTGCTGACTTGAGCTGTACCATTGTATAAATACTTTGCTGTACTTTAATTCTTTATTGAATAAAATATTAGTAAAAAAAGTAGGTACATTAAAATACATATTCTCGAAGACTACAGTTAATTGCAAAGAAAACTTACATGTCTTTTAAAAAACAGAACATTCAGTAAATCATTATGAACTAATTATATACAAAATAATTAATATATCTTGTAAGTAACAATTTTTAAATACAAGAATATCGTTTCGCCACAAATTTGAGCGCAAAGTAGATCTAGAACTTGAAATTTTATTGCTAGTTACCAAAACATTTGCACGCTGTTAGTGTATATGTATAAGCCTTAAAAAGTAACAAAGAATACCTAAAATAGTTAAAATTGATTAAAATCTAAATTAATTAGATGTTAGTTTTCCAGCTAATTCTAGTTAATTTAGATCTTAACTATTACGGTTGTATAATAGCTTTAACTTTACAAAATTGATTAATACTTCAGAAATAAGGACTGTTTGTATCGTACTGTATAAATAAGGTACTATACTGTATATTATATACAATGATTCTATCGTCTCAAGATTATTTAATTTGCATTGATAATAAATTCGTGTGGTAACCAGAACCTCAAGTAAATAGTTTTTGTGAAGTTTATGATGCCCTTCAAAAATATCATAATCCACACTATTTTGAGATTGAATTTTCTTAATAATTACGTTAACTAATCGTTTTTTTGTGTTTTTTTATAATATATTTTTTGAAACAATTTTTCAAATATTTCACAACCCAAACGACAAATACCGATTAAACTATCTTCTGGTATTCTTAATCCTGTATTAGACAATTTTGAATGAAACATTCGGTTCAATATTAATAATTCTTTGTCATCTGTCAATGTACTTTTTTTAGTCAGTTTGTTGTCGCACGTTAAACATTTATACTTATCGTACAATTTCTTTGCAACATATCCTGAAAAATAAGCGAGGGAACATTCTTCTAATTTGCTAAAATGAGTACTGACGGAGGCTCGACGCTCATTACTGTTTCAGTGGAAGATGTGGTTAGCGTATCATCAATGATATCGTCAATCATGGTTTCACCCCTTATCACGCTGTAGTCGACTTCAGAAGGGCCACTTACTTATAGGAGCTACGTAGAAATCTTCATCTTCTGTGCAGTTACATTTTGATGGTAATGGTTTCAATTGTATTGATAATAATGCCGTTCGATAAAGGTCAATCGAAACATTCGGGCAGTTGGATTTCTATTATAACCGCCGCGTTGTCTTATAACAGAAAAGAAATTTTCAATCGGGTCTTGGATTTAATTTGCGTGTTAATATGTAACTTTTGCCCATTTTCTGGTCTACAGCAAATAGTTGAATGATCGCATTTATTGTGTAAAGAAACCCGTCAAAACAAGGCGGCTTTGTTTCTTTGCCACTCTTGAATAATAACTAGGTAATAGAAAAAAATAAATATGAGTCAAATTTGCATGCGCATTGTTTTAAATCGAAAACTTGCACACTTGCAAAAAAACAGCATGTTAAAAGTTATGTGTCGCCAAGTAGTGTATCTCAACTACATATTAAAAAGCTTATGGAAAGTGTACCCAAAAATAATCATTTCCTCAGTAAAAATGATTTAGAAAGTAAGTTATGACCGACAAAGAATGCGAAGCTCTGTATTCCTGTTATCATATGAATTAAAGAACAGTGAAAAAATGAAAATCAAATGTTAAATCAATGGTTAAAAAGGGTTAAATAGTCACAGATTTTTCTACTATGTCTATCCAACACTATCCTAACTAGCCTTAAATTCACACAAGAGCAATTTATTATGTGTTCATTGCTATTTCGGTTTGTGGTCGGTTATATTACTATGTAACGATCAATTTATTTTATCTTATTAACATCTGGTTTCATTTCTCGTTCTTAGTCATTTTTGTTGTGATTGATGTTTAGTATGTGTATTACTATAAGTACAGATAAAATGAATTTTGGAGCAATTGACAAACTTTCTTCAGAAGCTATATTAGATTTGCTTAACAAGGACCCAAGCTATGCAGCACCTAGACAGTATTTGCATTAAGTTCGATACATTTTTGACGTTTTCATAAAAAAAAGACAGTGACATAAACAAACAGTTCTATTACATCTGGTACGCAATTTTCTTTTCAAGACGGTGGAGAAAATGGATAAGAGAATAAGTTTAGCTTAAAAGGCAACTGCGTAACGGTGAATGCTTACACGTGTGTTGAATTGAATGGTCATAGCCTAATCTTAATGCTGGAGAAGTGCAGATTAAAAAATTCCCCATGCTTACCTTGACTGTACTCAAGCCAACCCTGTGAAGCTATTTTTCGCCACACAAGATCAATGACTACATGCCGATCAACAATAGTCAATTATTCCTTAAAGGATATTTTGAAACGTTTAAATAGAATTCAAATGTTAAACAACATCAGCACTGATTTAAGTAAGTTTTAATGTAATGTTCTTTCAAAACCGTCTAAACAATTACTTTTTGCAGAAGGAACATTTACATTTCCTAGAGAAAACAAAAAACTTGGAGGAGGAATAATTGATAATAATAACATTGCTATTCCATATCAAACAGATATTTTAGATATTTTAAGAAAAACTGAAATAAATGCAAATGTACAAGCTTCAAAACTTGGATTGGACACAAACAATTTTGCAAGATGACAATCCGATAATACAGAAACTGAAGAAGAAGAAGGCCAAACAAATGAGAGAAAGGAAGATTCAGGGGAGAAACGATAGAATATGAACCTCGTTATGAACAAATTGACTCGGACTCGGAACAAACAGTACTAATTAATGAAGTGAAAGATGTGAACTTTTTAGAATGAGACGATTTGAATGTAAAGGATTATGGCGCGGATCAATGCTCAAAGTTAAAAAATTTAACGCCGTTTTTAACCATAACTTTAAAAAATGGCAAAGAAAACTATTAGAAAGTCTATGCTCTGTTGGCTTTTTATGGAAAAAAAGGGAAGATTGTCGACTGACAGAATTATGAGAGTAAGAGGCATGATATCGGAAACTAATAAAAAAAAAATGGGAAAAACTTTAAATAATACGACAAAATTGAAACTAAAATAAGCAAAAACAATAACAATACAAAAACAGTGACATTTCTGAACCAGTAGAAATTACTGATGAATCAACCTCCGATTTAACTGATAAATTTCCAGGCGAATCCGTGAAATATGAGTCTGACACAAACATTGAATCCTCAATTGAATCTGAATGTTCCGATCGTGAAGAAAAACAAAAATGCATCGATATCAGTTGAAGTAGAAAATTATTATGCAATCTACTACGAAACGGGATGGTTCTTAGGAAAAGTGTTATGCAAAATTAAGATTCTCAAGAAAGTTTTGGAAGCTTTTTCTTGACCAAAAAAGATGAAATTCTCGAAATTAAAAAACAATTTATTTTTTATGAACCTCTCGAATTGATTGGTAGCTTGCCATTTACAATTAAAATATTTCATAGAATTAATATAAACAATATTTTTAAACAATCAAAAAAAAATAAGTAGGTTATACTTGTAGGTATAGGTTTATCAAATTTAATTAAAATGTATTAAAACCTCCAAATGTCTGGTTTATTAAGTTTTTTTATAGGGTAATTGCGGGTAATATTGAATTCTGAAGGTAATACCAGGTAATTTTAAAACACCAAATGTAATAGAACGGAAATAAAGTAAGTAATTGAGTACTTAATACAAAATGAATAGGTAATAGAATGGAAAATCGAGGAAATAAATAGGTAATACAGTAGTAGTTAAGGTAATAAAGTTATGAAAAAGTAATAGGTGTACAAGAGAAGTACAATAAATGTAATTGCATTATTGGGAAATTCAGTTTTTTTTTTATTTCATGTTACTTTGAGACGATAAGGTATACTCAGTTCTCAAATTTTTTCTAATGCACGTGGGACTTTTTCAAGTTGTTCTAGATCGAATAATCAAAATTTATCGAAGCACTTATAAAAAATTAAATTATACATATCCTTCATTTTCTTACTAGATCATTATGATTTCCATTCAATTGTGATTATTATTATTTCGCTGCATTCGTGAGGTGCTTTAGGTGATATGAGGAAACGTAAATCGGAATACCATTTATATTCTAGCTGGTTTCGAAAAAGAAGCAAAAGATCCAGAATGATGCGTGTGAATTAGAAAAGAAAAGTTGAACTAAGTTGTAAGATAACGTTATATACAGGGTATCCCAACGAAAACTTGCCCCTCTATAATGTGAAAACTATAAAGTATTTCGAAATTCGCCGAGACACGTCGATTTTTGTTCTTGACAGTCAAGCCAACTCGATATGTTCATTCCCCTAATGCCTAGCCACCCCAACTTTAAAATTTCAAATTAGACTACCCCATTTGTGGCACATTATTTTAAAACCCTTTTCATTGCAAATACAATGACACTTCGTTTTTATAAATCGGTTGAGATTTGACTGAATTATTGGTACAAACGAGAAGTTGACAAACCCAAATACTCGCCACTAAACAGTTTTTTATCGGCTACACTCGACCACATTACTTACATATTTTTATTGAAATGTCTATCCGTTTACAAAAATAGTCAGAAATGAAAGAAAAAAGCTGAAGCTAATAATAGCCAGATTTATTTGATGAATTGCTCAAAATAACCCCCGTTAGCTTGCAAACAATAATACAGTCTGTTTTCAAATTCTTTTCGAACATTATTGAAGACATCCGCAGTTATTAATTGGCATTCTTCTACAATTCTCTGACGTAACACTTGTAATGTTTCAGGCTGCGTGGCGTACACTCGTGATTTTAAAAGGCCCCACAAAAAAAAGTCTAAAGGAGATAGATCCGGAGATCTTAGTGGCCATTCGACGGGACCTCTTCTGCCAATCCAATGTCCCAGGAAATGGTTATTCAGAAATTGTCGCACACCCACAGTATAATGCGCGGGCGCACCATCTTGTTGGAAGGTTATTTCATTTTCTAGTAAATTGTCATCACTTTCTAAAATCTCTGTTATCCTAGGGTCAATTGTATCTTCTAATAATTCTAGATAAATGTTTCCATTGTACCTTGAATGAAAAATGGTCCAACAATATGGTCGCCCAAAATTCCAGCCCAAACATTTAATTTTTTAAGAGTCTGAGTATGGAATTCCCTAATTAAATGAGGATTAACATCACTCCAATAACGACAATTGTGTCTATTTACTTCGCCATTCAACATAAATGTGCATTCGTCGGAAAAACATGTATTGTAGAGAAGATTTGGATTCTGTAGAAGTTGTTCACTAAAGTATTCGCAAAATTCGTTACGGCGATCAAAGTCATTTTCATGTGACTCTTGAACCAGCATCATCTTAAATGGATGAAACTTGTATTTTTTCAAAATTTGATGAACACTGTAACGGGATACGCCGGAAGCTTGAGATACAGTTGTAATCGATTGCTTATTGTTCATCTGTACATGACCCAAAACTGCCACTTCAAGTGCTTCATTTCGAACTGGACCAATTACTTCACGTTTCTTGTTTAAAAGCGAACCCGTTGCAACGAACTTGTCAATCAGTTGTTTAACGTACATTTTTTTCAGGATGATTTGCGTTAAAAATTCGTGCTGTAGCTTTAGCGCAATCATTATTTCGATAATAAATTGCAACAATTTCTACTCTTTCCGCGACTAAATAAACCATTTTTAAAACACGTTAAAACTTTCAAGATCAAGCTGAAATTAACGATTTTTTGGTCACAAGCAAAAAACGGCGACTTTTTCGTGACAGTGTTTTGATATTCAGAGAAGATCTGATTTTCTATAGACTTATTATAAACAAAAAACAATTAGTATCTGACTTATTATTTGCTTCAGCTTTTTGTCCTCTTTCTGATTTTTATTGTGAACTGATAGACACATCAACAAAAATAGGTAAATGCGTGGTCGTGTGTAGTCGATAAAAAACTTATGAGTGGCGAGTATTCCCGTAGAAATTACTACGCGTAAGTTGGTTTGTCAACAATTCGTTTGTACCAATAATTCAGTCAAATCTCAACCGATTTCTAAAAACGAAGTGTCATTGCAATGAAAAGGGCTTTAACCCATTAGTGCATATGGTCCGTTTAAACGGACGCTCATTTAACGGTAGCGTGCGCTTTAATAAACATCACCTACAAATATACAGCTGCACGAGTGTTTACTCTGATTTGTGTTTGAATACAAAAAAAATAGTGTATGCCTTTATTACGATTTATGTGTAATTAGAGAACGATTTTCGTCAAAATGGACCCATCACTTACACCCGCAGGGGTAACAGGTAAGTTATAAATAAATTTTTCTGTCTAAAATATTTTTTGCAATATTATAAATATCATATTTTTAAAAGTTTATGGTTTACGCAATTAACTGTGCCGACTAATTTGTCTAATAATAACAATTAATTTGTTTATACTTGTTTATATGTGACGTCCGTTATAACGGCCACTATGCGGTGCGGTTAGATGTGTTTTAGTAACTACGTAATGCTCTTGCAGATTGTCTCTTGAAGAACTTCTACAAGCGTTAGACGAAAATGATATTGACGCTCCACTTGATATATATGCCATTCCTCCAGAAGATGGCAATGATACCGATATGGACGAGGATTTGAGTGACGACGAACATGTTGCAGATCTCAATTGCCTCGGTCCGAAAATGCTTAAAACTACTTGTGAAGTCGAAACAAGAAAGACTGCTAAAGCTACGGCTGAAGAACCTACACCCTCTTGTTCCCATTGGGATTCCAGTGACGAAGAGCCCCTATCGAAACAAGCAAGAGTCAACCCAAAAAAAAGGTAAATAAAAAGAAGAGTATAACAAATTATACCTGGTCACACAGCAAACCATCATTCAGTATGAATGTAAACTGCGAAGAAGTTCCTCCATCAGAGGCAGCAAAGGCATGTAAAACACCTCTTGATTTTTTTAAACTATTTTTCACTGATACTACGCTACAACACTTCATAGAGCAAACCAATTTATATGCCGGACAGAAAAATAAAATTTTGAATGTGACACTGGACGAAATGAACGTTTTTATTGGAGCTCTATTGTTTTCTGGATATTCCAAATATCCAAATAAAAGACTTTTTGGTCGAATTCTCCAGATATACCTGTTGTATTACAAAACAGTATTCGGCTAAACAGGATTGAAGAAATTCTACGAAACTTTACCTAAATGATAATAGTAAGCATGGCAATACAGATCGCTTATTCAAGCTAAGGCCACACCTAAATGAAAAATTTAAACTCCATGGTGGATGTGACGAAAATATATCTATAGATGAAAGCATGATACCCTATTATGGAAAGCATTATGCTAAGCAGTATATTAGAGGAAAGCCGATAAGGTTCGGTTTCAAAATTGGGCTTGTTGCACGAGTTTTGGGTACTTGCTAGCTTTTGATATATACACTGGAAAAGGTAATAATGACAACAAAGTTTTTGGCATAGGAGATGATACGGTGGTTTCACTTATCAGTGCAGCAAAAATTCCTCCTCATAAAGGATTCAAGATTTTTTTGATAATTATTTTTCATCGAGTGATCTTTCCAAACATCTTTCAGAAAAAGGGTATTGTGCAAGAGGAACCATTCAAGATTCACGAACTAGCAAATGTCCTCTAACTGATGTCAAAACAATGTATAAAAAGCCACGGGGTAGCTATGATTATCGAACAGATACTGATAATAAAATATCGCTAATGAGGTGGAAAGATAATAAAACCGTTACATGCATAACTAATTATGATTTAGTTGAAGAAGGAACCTGTAACAGATATTCACGCGACAGTAGGGCTAAGATTGCTCTTGTCCAACCAAAACCGATAGCCCATTACAACAGGGGAATGGGAGGAGTAGACAAAATGGACCAAGCAGTAGCAACTTATCGCACCCGAATGAGACAGAGAAAATGGTGGTGTCCTATTTTTGTCTATTTGTTAGATGTTTGTATTTCAACGCTTGGCTTCTTATGAGGAAGATTCGACAAAATGATAATTTAGCGTCAAGTCTTTTGATCTTCAGAAGGTCTAGTACCTTGGATTTACTAACAACATACGGGACACCATCATCAAGAGGAAAGTTGATCCGACCACCTAGCGAGAATATACGTTACGATGAACGGAACCATCTGATAGTGTACAACAAAACCGAACGCAGATGCAAACTTTGTGGTAAAAAAGCACATTTTTTATGTGAGAAATGCAACTGTGCACTCCATCCAAAGCAGTGTTTTAAAATATATCATACAAAATAGTTTTTAGTTTTCTTTAAATAAACTTTATTATCGGGACTGTATGCATAGGGTCCGTTAAAATGGGCACATTTTTTCTGGAGAAATGTCAAAAAATATTTTTTTTGTTTAATTATCTTTTGATTTTAATTAAAAATAAAAGATTTATTTGTTTTTTATTTTGAAATTAGCACAGATAAACTTTATGCACTAATGGGTTAAAATGATATACCACAAGTGGGGTAGTCTCGTTTGAAATTTTAAAGTTGGGGTGGCTAGGCATTAGGGGGATGAACATATCGAGTTGGCTTGACTCTCAAAAAAGATCCCCTTAAGAACAAAAATCAACGTGTCTCGGCGAATTTTGAAATATTTTTTAGTTTTCACGTTATAAGGGGGGTCAAGTGTTCGTTGGGATACCCTGTATGTATTTATTTAGTTATAATCATCATTTCTTTACAGAATTAAAACATTGAAACAAATTTTGAAATCCAAATTTTTTTTTAAATAGCACAAAGTTAATATTTTATGGATTTAGGACAGTATCTAATTTTAATAAAATGTATACAAAAATCAGATAATAGGTACTTCTTTTACAAAAAAGACTGTTTGAAATTTAAAAGTAATATCAATTCCTTTTGAGAATTCATTTTTTTAAATAATACAAATTGTGAATCGTCGTTAGATATTAATGTCAACAATTAATAACTTCTATTAACTTTTTTGTTAATAATACACACGTTATTTAATTTGTTACCAGTTAATGTTATAAACTTGCCAAGAGGCGTTTTAAAAGTTATAGTAAAAAGTTCTTGTTCAGACATGTGTTTCATAATTTATTAGAGTTTGAAAACTTGAATCTGAATTTAATATATGTAATTAATTATGTATTTTTGACTTCTCTTAGTGCTAATCCATTATGTTTAACAGTAATAAAGATTATTATTATTATTATTCACCTAAACTTTTTCAAATTAAAAGGAACCCCCCTGCATATTTTTCAAAATTTTGAAAGAGCTTATATTTTACATTTGAACATACTGGGTTTAGTTGAAATAATTTGTCAGAATCAGAAAAAACTCACATTTAGTTGTAGAATAAGTAAATTTATTTACTTTAAACTAATGAGAAATGAGAATATTAAGTTAAACCAATTATTTCAAATGTTCCAAATGCTCGCTGTTCACCTCCTTTCTTGGTCACAATTCCTGCAAGTATGTTGATCGTTTAACGTAAACACGTGATTCACTCCAAAGAAAAAATCTAATGGAAAGATCCGAAGAACGAATTGCAAGTATTGTTTTGTATAATAGTTTCCTTCGTTGCAGTCCGAGGTCCAGGTTTTGCCAAATGTTTAAACCATTCCAAAACGTAATGCTTTAGTAACTGAATTATATTGACAATAGACATTTCTTTCAGGGTACAAATCCTTAAAAATATGACACACTTCTTCATGAGTTCTAACACAATCACAGCAGCCCTCACACGATCAATATTATTAACAGTATAAATACTGACAGTATTTGCATATACTGATGGTATAGTTCTCAAACGGTCAGTACAGATAATGTCAATATTTAGTATTTTTTTTTACTTTCAACAGTTCAAGTAAAATATTCAAGTAGTTCTGATCCATTGTTGATTTTGCTAATTATTTTGAATATGAACTTGGATAAGCAAAAAGCATGTGTTGCAATTATAATTGCTCTTTCTGTTCCAAAAAAACAGACAAAACGTAAACGATGGATAAAATAATGGATTACTAAGCGAAAAGAGTATACCCACTTAAATATTTTAAATCAAATAAAATATTCCAAAATAAAGTCTTTTAAAGACGCTCGATCGCGGAATTCGTGGCTTGAATTTTGACTTGTGACATCCATCGCTGGGTTGTTTACACTGATAAACTGTCATTATCCACCTCACACTATCAATAAACCTTGGATTAAGAGGGGGCTTTAGGGCTATAGCCCCAGGCCCCGTGATATACTGGGCCCGTATGAAACATAAAAATTGCCGTATTCCTTCCTATTACAGAAGAATTACAAAGTGTTAATGTCTTATTTTCATTGCAAACATGAATTCCAAACTCTACTACGATGCTAATAATAATGATGTAATTACAACTCACGCAGCAGTAATTCACTTTCGAGAGTTACGGAAATGTGGATAACATTCTTTGGTGGATCATTTTGTTTTTGTATCGGAAACATGAACATCAGGTCAGGTGCTTTTTTTATCTGAACGGCAACATTCACGATTTATTTTTGTTGTGTACACATCAATGTACATTCTCATTTCTCGCCTTTTATGCTAAAACCAATAGAAAGATAGAAACCTACCTATGAGACTTTCGATGTTCATAAATTAAGAATATAAGCTTTAAAGACTGATGTTTGTGGGAACAAATGATTGCAATGCAGTACTAGACAAAGCAATTCACAAACTCTTCAGAATTCCGAGAATTAAAACACCTTGTCATAGGTTGAACCTTGTAACTGCAAGTCTCCACTTGTGTTCTACATACAAACATTGTAGTAGTAGTATAAACCGACTTTTATTTGAATTCATTTTCATTTGGTGTTTATTACTTCCAATAGTTTCGCGAGTGTTGACTACTACAAAAATGTTTAGAAAATATTTAAGTGCCAAACGCAAGGTAAAAAAATTATTTTTTAAAAACCCCGGATTAACGAAATCGATTACAATATAATATTGTTATAAAAAAGGGTTTAGAAAAAGTAACACACTTAAAAAAAATTTAATTTATTGGCCCATATGAATAAACTAAAAACGATCCGTAGCCATTTCTTAAATAATAATTGAACGCCTTTCTTAAACATTCAACACCGTTTTCTTTAATAAAATAATAATTTATAACAGATCAAAGTTTTTGACGTATTGTGAATTGTGATTGATTTAAACACTTTTTTCATACATCAAGTCAATACATAATAAATTAAATAAATATTTTGTCAATTTCTAATATTTATTGATTTACAGTTGAATGTTGTTGACCTGAAAAAATTTAGTCATCTTCAGACTGAAACAATGATCGAAAAATTTTTAAAAAATTCTATAGTTATATTTAACAAATACTAAATCTATTTCTCGATTAATAATTTTACAATAGTTTTACAATAAACTATTATTAATTCTACGAAATCAATTGTACTTTTATTAGTAATTGCTTTAACAACATCGGAACTGTAGTATTTAGTTTGGAATACTATCATATACACAGGCCGATTAGGCCGAATAACATGAATTCAAGTTACTGACCCTGGACACTTGTTTCTTTTGTAGAGAGTAGAAGAGAAAGAAAAATTTGTGTCAACATTGCCAAAATTAACTAATTTCTTTCACAATACTTGTTCTACACCTCCTCATATTCCCAATACAGACATTTCTGACTTTGACACCGGTAGCTTAGAAATGTCTGCAACATCAACAGTACTTGAGCCAATAAAAGAAAATCCACAAAAAGTATCATCTGGCCTCGGAATGCCGGTGGATAAATCGCCAAATACAAACATGGTTGGCTTAGGAACTAATTCTGATGATCAAGTACAGATCATATCAAATGATGCTAATCGACCCACATCTTCTGCAATATATTCAAAAATTATTTCGGTTGAGCAAGATCCGGCTTTATGGCCTGCAATAATAGATGACATTTTTATTGGTGACTGTATAAAGAAAGGCACAAGTTATTTCCAAAATAATGATGGTCAATTCGTAGCTTCATTAAGAAAGTATAAAAAACAAAATAGATACTTATCTTCTAAATTGTTTAAAGTGTGTCACCCAAACGGAGAGGTGTGTGAAAGAAAATGGCTTATGTACTCAAAGTCTGCTGGAGTTTTATTTTGTTTTGTATTTAAATAGGCATGAGAACAGTCCCTAACATTGACAATGTCTTTTAACATGGATATCTCGTACTCGTGATTCACATCACGTAGATAAAAAGATGACCAATTGGTTCAGTTTAGAAGTAGAATATTGGATAAATGTCCTAAAGCGTGTAGTTGAAGTGGTTAAATTTATCTCTGAGAGAGGATTAGCATTTCGGGGCACGACTGAAAAGTTTGGTTGTGTGGATAATGGTAATTACTTGGGAATTTTGGAGTTAATAGCAAAGTTTGACCCTTTCCTATATAATCATATTGAAAAATATGCTAGTAAGGGCACTGGTAATGTGTCCTACTTATCTAAAACAATTTGTGAAGAATTTATTATACTAATGAAGAATAAAGTTTTTAAAGAAATTATAGAACAAATAAAAAATGGAAAATATTATTCTATTATAGTGGACTCGACACCAGATGTGTTCCATGTTGATCAGTTGACAGTTATTTTGCGTTATTGTTTTAAAGGCAACGTCCACGAAAGGTTTCTTTGTTTCTTACCCATCCACAGCCACACGGGTAAATCTCTGTACAATGAAGTTACATCTTTATTAGAAGCTAATGCTATTAAATTATCAGACTGCAGAGGTCAGAGTTATGATAACGCCAGCAATATGTCTGGCAAATATAATGGGCTGCAAGCAGAAATTAAAAAAGCAAACCCTTTGGCTGTTTATGTACCCTGTGCTGCGTATTCGCTAAATTTAGTGGGTCAGTGTAGTGTAGATGAATGTTTAGAAGCTATAAATTATTTTGGTTTTTTGCAAAAACTATATGCCTTCTTCGTAGCTTCAACTCATAGGTGGGATGTTTTAACAACTAAAAATGATAACGCAAAAAACAAGGGATCACAGCAAAATGTTTTGTATGTTGTTAAATCACTTTCAACAACGAGATGGTCTTGCCGGCAAGACGCTTGTAAGGCGCTCGTTTCAAGTTACGACGAGATTTATGAAGCATTGACAGAATTCATAAACAACAAAGAAGAGAAGAAAGAAACCCAAGTAGACGCGAAGTCGCTAAGAAAAAAAATGGTCAAATTAGAAACAGCTATTATGGCAGTGCTTTGGCATGAAGTTTTGGGTCGTTTAATTCAACTACTGATTTCTTACAAAAACCAGGTCTAGATGTTGTTGCAGGAAATAGTTTGTTGAAATCGCTTCTAGAATTTATTAACACTTTGCGAACACAATTTGACGATATATAGAAGAAGGCGAAACAATTTTCAGTAAACGTATCTTCAGAATATGACACCAATAAACGACATATCGTAAAAAAATATCCCGATGGGGGTAAAGTCGAGATAAGTTTAGAACTGAATCTTTTTACGTAATTTTAGATAAATTAGGGCAAGAGTTGAGAAAACGTTGGAAAGCATACAGCGATCTTAGTGAGTTATTTGGATTTTTAACAAAAATACCAAATTTAACAAACGAAGATATTTTGTTGGGCTCTTCGCGGCTGATAAATGCTTACAGAAATGATATGTCTGACAACCTCTCAAACGAACTGATACAATTTTGTCAATTTGTACGTGGCAGTGACTTCAAAAAGAATTTAATAAATGTACATTTTTTTTTAAAGCTGATGGAGGACAGTGAGTTATCACAGGTTTTTCCAAATGTTTACATAGTTTTAAGAATATATTTATGCATTCCCATTACCAATTGTGAAGGTGAAAGATTCTTCAGAATCTTAGCGTTTATAAAAAATAAATATCGGTCAACAATGGGAGAATCTATGTTGTCGGCACTTTCTTTGTTGTCGATTGAAACCGACCTAATGAGATCGTTTGAATTTTCTGACATCATTCATGAATTTTCAGTATTAAAACGCGAAAACAATTGGTGTAACTTTTTTGTAAATCCTAATAAACTTTATGCATGATTATATGTTTAGTTTTTATCGGTAAAATTATGTATAGAGGCGGGGGGGCCACATTTTGATGTAGCCCCAGGCCCCAAAAACCTAAGTCCGGCGGTGCTATCAATATTACCATCAGTACACATATACTGACGATTTGATATCCGAATTTTCTATCAGTCATCAGTATTGATTTTCTATACTCACATTACACGATCAATAATACTGTCAGTATTTAAAATATTGTCAGTAATACTGATCAGTATTTCACTGATAAATGAACAAACGTATATTTTTATTTCCGTAGTAAATTATAATTTGAAAGTTCGACAACAGTTACAGGCATCGTAAGCAAATATCGCGCATGTGAAATATGTAGCAGTTTATAGAATTTCCAGGCGTGTACCGGCAATAGTATACTCCGGACAGAAAGTAGTAGGTATTAGGTACTAGCAATACAAATTTGTTCAGGATAAATTATAATTACCTATAATTTTATTACTTTTCTGGTCAGCATACACAATATAACAAAAATCCGCAAACATATTATTAATAACCAATAAGTGTTGCTACATCTAGTGTCGTCTCGTGTTATCATAACACGTCCAAAAATCTGTCAAGAAAATTACTTTAATTCAAATTGCAAAAGTTACGATGGATTGCCTGTACCTAGCTCGCAAAAGATAAAATATTAGTTACGATAGTCTTCGTTGGCAGTGGCGCGCCAAGCCTTTCTGGCGCCCTCGTGCAAGTCACACTTAGGAGAGAACGCATTAGGGGTTCACGGTCCCAACGCTTCCAAGACAGTTCTGTGTTGAGCTAGTCGCGGTCGGAATGAGTTCAGTAGCAGAAGTGTTTTTCCTAGCTCTTCTATTTGAAGGGGAAGAGAAACGTTGTAGCAGTAAACGCCGTAAATGTTGGATTCATCCAATTAATTTAACTAGACAAACCAAAGGTGAATTTAAAACAAAAATAATTTTATATCTGACTGGGATATTATAAGCTTATATCGTCATAGTTACGCTATCAATAAAGAGTCTCATAACTCCCTTGGGACATTATAGATTCTATAATTCCCTCCGTGTCAGCCACTCCAGATATATCCTGTATTCTTTTGGTATAGGTACGGCTTCACTTTTCGATGGAATTAATGATTCTCTTGCTTTTTCAGCTTTTTTCAAAATCTGCTCCATTACATTTGGGGTTGAAAACACGTTTTTAACGCAAACACAGCTTGATAACAAAGTTCTGTATGCTCACAAGTAACATAGCAACAACCTAGCAACAACAAAACTCTTATAATCAATGATACCTGATTGAAATATGCTGGGAAGGTAATAAATTGTTACATTTTTTCCGCTTTAAAAATGAACAATATTTTATTGAAATCGGCCAGAAATAAAATTATCTATGTACCACGGGAATTAATGAGCCTTAATAACCTCAGGCAATTGCTGTCCCTCCGGCCGGAGGGGTTGTGGCTGACGTTGATAGTTTTGTTGCTGTGAATAAAAAGCTTGTGGTAGAGGAACATAGGAACTAAGTTCAACCTCGTTTATGATTTCAAATACTCTGCCTTAGCTTGCTGATATGGTGTAAAATTCTTAATAGTTTTACCCATACTGACAAAAAAATGAATGATTGGATCTTCTAAATTTCTGTCTGGTTCTTGATGTTTTCCTTTTTCCAAGTAGTTTTTTTACGCTAGCTACCGATATATCTTTTTGAGGATATGGTTTATTTCGAATACGTTTTTCCGTAATTTTTTTAGTTACTGAAAGAGTCGAAGAGATGTTACTAATAACTGGAGATGGTATACTGCCTCAGTTTCTATCTGTTTAGACATTTCTTCCATACTATTTTCTTCTGAAAGTCCTACATTCTCCACAGAACCGTCTGCTTCTATATTGAAAACAGTTCTGCAAGTAATATATTACAATTTATCCAGTATGGCTCATGTATGTTATATTAACACGTACTCTTCATCAACATGCAACTTTAAAAAACCCATTTGATCTTCAAATTGCCACTTTCTCTCACCGATTGCTTCCTGGCCACTACGTGTATCATTTCGTTTCTTTGCCGCTCTTCGAAACATTGCTCTTAGTGATGCCCATCTCTTTTTAACTTCTTTTACTGAAACATACAGTTATTTTCTATGGTGGTGGTCCTAGTTTGATAAAAATCCATAAAAATATTCTACAGTATTGCAATTTATCTTAAATAATTGAGATGTTATTTTTAGATATCTGGCAACAAGTGATACTTTTAAAACAATTGAAAATAGTTATAGATTAGGATATTCAACCGTGAAAGAAATAGTTATTTCCACCTGTCAAGCAATTTGCAAAAAACTTTTCCCATTGGTGATGCCCAACCAACAAAGGAAATATGGGAAGAAAACGAGAGACAGTTTAATACTTTTTGGAATTTCCTAACTGTATAGGTGCCTTAGATGGAAAGCATGTGGTTATTCAAGCTCAAAAAAAGAGCGGATCTCTTTATTTTAATTATAAAAAATCGTTTTCTGTTGTTTTAATGGCTTTAATTAGCGCTGTATAACTGTTGACATAGGAAGCTATGCGAAGAATAGTGACGGTGGAATTTTTCTCGGTCTGCCTTGGGGAAAGCGCTGGAAAATAACTCTTTAGATGTACCAGACGTCCTTCCTTGTATGGAAGAACCTTTACCTCATGTTATAGTTGGAGATGAAGTCTTCCCTTTAAAATCTTATTTGTTACGGCCTTATCATGGATCTTCTCTTCTCCATGACAATAATGATAGAAATAAATCTTTAATTATAGATTATCAAGAGCACGTAGAGTTTCCAAAAATGCATTTGGAATACTAGCTCAAAAATTTGGAATCTACCAACGGTGGCTCAGATTAAAACCAGAAAATATAAAAACCGTTGTTCTTGCTTTTTGTTGTTTGCATAATTTTTGTAGAAGTGATAAATTTCGACCATTCACCAATGAATCAAAACCTAAGGGTTTAAATAATATTACAAACATTGGAGGCAATTTTGGTCAAAGTGCTTTAACTGTTAGAGACAAATTTACAAATTATTTTAATTTACCTGAGGGTCGTCAAGTGAACATAAACAAATAAAAGTTTTAAAAATATGTGAAATACTTATGTACATATCTTTTTGATTTAATAAACTGTATTTCTTACCTGATTGCCCCATTTTAAAACTTACTAGATGAGCCAGCATGCTACGCACGCGTACAGTAGGAAGGGTTACAATAAATTGACAATGCGATAAGCATATATGAGTAGAAGCTGTGCGTTACAGTAATGAAACGAAACAAACTCGAGTCGAGAACCGTGCGTACGGACGGACACCCACCAGGGCGGCGCCACCTTGAGCAATTTTAATATATATGATTTCTGTCCAACAATTATCTTTTCTCAACTGATTGGCGGAATTTTTATTAGCAGTATCATATAATCTTGCATATTAATATTATTGCGTATTATTTTTCGTCCTCCATAATTTTTTTGTTAAATGTACGAAAATCAATCGAACCACTTTTATTCAATATAAACACTGCATTTGCTGAAACGTGTGTCAACAGGTGTGTATATTAATTAACGAATGAATTCGATATTCAGCGGGTTTAAACGAATTTTCAAATTAGATCTGTACGAGGTTGGCGAATACATTCGCACAAGCTGATCTCGGAAGCACCCCGGTCTACCGAGATTCGTTCTAAAGCGTAGAGAAAGCGCGCTATGAGAGCGAGAGCAGCACGTGAACGCTTTGTGAAAATGCTTACTTTAAAACAAATGGAGAACATCTATAGATAGCTTGTAACTTACTTTTCTGTGGCTTGTACAAGATCAGCGCGGCCCGCGATGAGACAAGATTGCGAACGCCTAATGCGTTCTCTCCTACCATCAAAGTGTTTCACAATTCAAAATCATGTTATTTTTCAAAATTTTCCAGGAAAGCTGCAAATATTGAGTAAATTGTACGCGGATTTTATTACTAAGATATAAACACTGGATATTTTAAGAAACATTTTTATTGATCAGGTACATATTACCTACTTTAAATTGCACTAATAATAATAATTACAAAAAATGCAGGTAAATAATACATTAAAACATAATACACATATATTAAAGAGAAAAAAATTAATTATCAAGAGCAACTTTGCGCGCCTTTTTTTTTAGCTAATTGCCTTAACAACTCTTTCATATCTAGGGTATTTAATAAATCTGATTCAATAGAAGTAATAGCCAAATTTTGAAGACGTTCTTGAGACATTGATGATCTTAGATAGTTTTTAATGAGTTTCAGTTTTGAAAAAGATCTTTCGGCAGTAGTTACGGAAACAGGCATAGTTAACAAAATACGCAGTGCTATATAGTTGTTTGAAAATGCTTGATTTAGATTATTTTTACTAATATAATTTAATGTATGATTTGGAGACGACTCTAATTCTTGTAATAATTCAATACCATTTATAGCGCGTTCATTTTTTTCTTTGTCTGTTAAAGTATTTTCTAATTCGGTGCTCACTTTGTTTGTATTGAGAAAATTTTGAAATGTCATAAAAAATAATGAAAATTACTTTCAATTTGATAGTAAGTGAAATCTTTCTTGTATGGATAGTATGGTTACTTCTAATACATTATTAAGCAGTTAACTTTAAATTTTAGTTCTTCGCTCGCAATTGTTCGTCGTCATGTTCATAACTGAACTGCGTTTTTATTTTTCTTGCTTTTAAAGAACCACTATTTTCAAATTTTGCTTCAACATCTAATAAAGAAGCGATTTCCTTAATAGTTTTTAAAAAAATCATTTAGTATTTTCAAAATCGCGCATGTTTCAGAAATATTGAAATTTTTGCATTGTAACATTTTGTTTGTAATACTTACTTTACTTAAAACATTGTACCACAAAACTAATATGCAAATAAACCCAAATTGTTTGAATTTACTTCCTAAACCAGTGGATACGTTTTTTGCATTATTATCGAATAATTATTACCCTCGCTAGCTATTTCAAACAGATCATCATATATTTCTCCAAGTTGATATTGTAAAGGTGTTATAGCATCAATTCTACTAGACCACCTAGTATCTGATAGAGGTTAAATTTGATATGTGTTTTTTTAACTGACCATCGATTAATTGAGGCAGAGAGAAAATTATAAATTTCTTGGACATCCTTTTAAAATATCTAATTATAATAGACAAATTTTAGATAAATTAGAAATAATAGATATACATTAAAACAAAAAATCCAAATGTAATAATCAATGATCAAACAAATTTTGACGATCTTACATTAAATTATCAAACAGAATTTTTATGTCCTTAATATATTTAATTAACTCCAGATTCAAACATTTTACATACCTAGTTTATATTTTAAAAAAACCTTTTATTACAAACCAATTTATGTTTTTCTAAATTTCCATGTAAACCAAATGTCATATTTAACGTTTGTATAAAAAAATATTTTTGTATTCTGAAGATGACTCACAATAATTTTTGAGTTGAAACTATAGTCAATAAATAATAAATAAATAACTAATATTGGATTGCTTAAAACGTAAATAATTTATATATGTCGAAAACAAGTTTATACCAAAATATTACATTTTACAGCATCGCTCACAACTAAATTTAAACTATGATTACAACAAGGGACAAAAAATGCTCTTGAATTTATATCAAGAATCTTTTTTTGCAAACCATTATGTTTTCCTCGCATATTTGCCCCATTGTCGTAACCTTGTCCGCGTAAATCATTAATACTTAAACCAAATTGTTCTAGTGTTGTTAACCCTTCTCCTGTTGTAGAGGACGATTGAAATGTAAAGAACCTGTCACGTGAATCAATCTGCAACGCAAATCATAAAAATATACCTTACTATAAATGTATTTATTAAACTAGGGTATAATTTGAATAACACTACAAACTAAATTACGAAATACACTTCGTTGTTGCCCTTAATGTGAACAGTAGACTCGTCCGTTTCATTTTCGTTCACGGCGCAAGTCACGTGACAGGTTCTTTATATTTCAATCGGCTTCTACCTGTTTTATTCGAAAAAAGTTAAAAATTTTCTTGAACACAAAATTCATTTTGAGTTGTATTTAAATTTACGAATCGAATGCAAACAGAAATTTGCTCTTGGTGATTACTATCGGGGGTGCAATCTAATATAATAGAAAAATATTTTGATTGTCTAACATTATTTAAGACTAGATGAAACCCCCGTCCTATCGGACGGAACCAGGATGAAGCTAAAGCTCCCCTGGTAGACTCCCGCCACTCAGACCCCCCCATTTGCCCCCTATGCAGTATGCTCCATTATAAGTCCAACCATATACTTGGCTTTGGCCTAGCACTTATATACAATACAATCCACATAGGAAATTTTGCCAGTAAACTGATGAATTACTCGACAACATCATAACTGTTGTTCTTATTTCTTATGATATTATTATGATTATGAGTGATCTTAACATAAATTTCTACTTGATCCAGTCTTTATAAATAAAAGTGAGCACGTCATAAACTGTGGAACCGTAGATTCTGAACCAATTTCTGACCATAAACTTGTATTTTGCAACCTTTCTATTACTACGATTCAATCAATACAAAAAATACTTACGCTTAGGGATTTCAAACACTTGGATTCTGATTCATTTGTTAACGATTTACTCAATGTTTCTTGGGATAAGATATACTACATGAACAATATTGATGATAAAGTTAGATTTTTGACTACGAACATATTGAACCTTTTTGACTTTCACGCACCTTTCAAGACAATCCGTGTCAGTAAACCGACAGCCCCATGGCTTACGGATAACTTAAAAATGATTCTTAACGAAAAGAAACGTGCATTTGCAGCCTATAGGTTGAATAAATCTGATGAAACCTGGATTCACTTTAAAAAGATAAGAAACTTTGCACTTGCTTCTTTGAGAAGAGAGAAATCAACTTATCTAGAATTGTTGAGATCACAAAACAATCCTAGACTACTTTGGAAAACTTTAAAATCATTTAATACATCGAACAAAACTGATATTAAATTACCAGCTCATATGTGCGATCCCTTTAAAATTAATGATTGTTTTGTATCAGCTTATGATAAAGATGTTGTAGATCAGGATACTTTTAACTCTTACAATAGCAGCAAATTTAGTAATGACATTTCTTTCTCGTTTAGTCTTGTTGATCAAAGAACTGCATTTAACACAATAACGTCACTTAAATCTAATGCTTTGGGTGCTGACGGTATTTTGCTAAAAATGATCATTCAATGTATTTCTGTTATTTTAAATCATATTACTCATTTAATACATTGTTGTCTCGAAATTGGTTGCTTTCCAGAAAAATGGAAGGAGCTGTTGTTTGTGCTGTACCTAAAGTACGGGTTCCTGTTGGCATAACTGATCTTCGCCCTATTAGCTTATTACCAGTTTCCTCAAAAATTCTAGAAAAAATTATTCATTTGCAAATTGTGTCTTATCTAAATAGTAACAATATTTTACCTATACAGGGTCCCGCACATCGAGCGTGATTCGATTCATTTTCTGAAAATAGTGCTGCGCCTGTTTTCGACATCACTGAACTCAGACAAAATATTTTCGTTCAAACAGTGTATCGTACTGGACCCTTAAGGGAGCATTTAGGCTATTGGTGTCAGGTGAAAAACAAATAAAGGATTGTTGTAATAATTGTGGAAATACCACACCTAAAAATGGATTTAATAAAACCGCCATTAGCATTGATATTCGATCAAAACATCAATAAAAACTAAGAAAAGTTTAAACAACGGTTTGACTTATACTTGAAAACAACCGATTTAAATGATAAATCAGATGACCGAAAAATTGCACTATTTTTAAGTGTTGCAGGTGAGGACGTAATAGAGGTGTTTAATACATTTAAATTAACAGCAGCACAAAAAGCTAAGTACGATAGTGTAATAGAGGCGGTTCGATGCTTATTGCAAACCAAGAAATAATGAGACGTATGATAGATTTAAGTTCTTTACGAGAAGCCAAAGTGAAGGTGAAGGTTTCGATCATTTTGTGAAGGATTTAAAGTTATTATCAAATCATGCAATTTTAAAGATCAAGAAGAGTCACTAATAAGAGACCGAATAATATTAGGGATGCGGGCCCTACAGCTGCAAAAAAAGTTGCTTGAAATATCCGACTTAAAGTTAGAAAAAACCGAAACTTTGTGCAGAGCCGGGGAAGCCAGTAAAATACAAGCAAAAGAAGTTAAAGGAGAAGAAGTTAATTTGCTAAATAAAGTGGTTAAAGTGAATAATAACAAGAATGATAATAAAGAATATGACTGTTTAAAATGAGGTACAAAACATAAGAAAAGACAGTGTATACCTTACGGCAAAAAATGTAAATATTGTGGAATGTTAAATCACTTTGCAGTAGGTTGTAAAAAGAGATTAAGACGTAAAAAAGTATATGAAGTTATGGAAGATGGACCTTCGGAAGTTACTAGTGAAAGTGACTATTACCTTGCTGAAGAAATATTGAACGTAAGTCAATTAAATACTGAGCATAATGAATGGATTCATCCAATAACAATTAATAAACGTTATGTTAAATTTAAGATCGACACAGGGGCACAAATTAATGTGATACCTTATAGCTTATACAAAAAATTGAATGTTGCTAAAAAATTAACGACGATAAGTAGTAAAATAGTGGCATACGGAGGAGAAACAATTCCAACTGTAGGCAGAGTTGATATAATTTGTCAACCGTTCAACAGAAATAATACAGTTATAAAGTTTGTAGTAGCCAAAGTTAACTCTAATCCAATAATTGGACTTGACACAACGATTCAATTAAATTTAATAAAATGGGTCAACGAACTTGATAATTATCCAGTGTTTAATAATAAAGAACAGTTTATAAAACAGTATAGTGTAATATTTGAAGGACTAGGTAAATTGCCATTTAAATATCAAATATCACTAAAAGAAGATGCAATTCCGTCTAAGAAACATTGTAGAAGATTTCCCGAGGTTATAAAAGAAAAATTAAAATTTGCTTTAGAAGACGTTGAAAATAAAAAAATAATTTCCAAGGTAGACAAAGCTACAGACTGGGTGACTGACATTGTAATCATCATCGCCATCTTAAGATATAAAACGTGTTGTGTTAAAACTATGGTTGTATCTTAATAAATAAAGTATTAACGATCAAGTCTTCTAATAATTAATAGCCTAAGTGCTCCTTAAGGGTCCAGTACGATACAGGAAGTAGCTGTCAATTTTCTTATTTCAAATTAATCATGCTATTTTTTATTTTATTTTCAGATTCTACGTAAAATTTAAGGTGTAGTTTAATTACTATACCATACCCAAAAAAAAAGACTGGTTCTTTAGTTATATCGATTTTTTTGAAAAAAAAAATTAAAATCATGTTGAAGTGTTATCGTTCATTTCTCAAGATGATATCAATATTTTAGTTCCTAATTTGTTGTGGCAATTGTCGATACGTTACAGTAACTCACATATGAATGGAAATTGGAATTGTATGTACAGGGTGATAAAAATTCTCTTGCCAATATGAACAACTTTCGACCTCAAAAACTTGCTTAATTCAAATGGGACACCCTATGTTTTTAATCATCAATCGATGTCTTTTGTTGTCCTCTTTCACAATACATACTAACATGTCCTATGCTCAAATTGATGAGACATCATGTGTTTTTAATCATCATTAAAAAATCCTTTCAACAACCGCGTTCCAATATTTAGTTTCCAAATTCAATACATTTTGAGAAGCAAAATGAATTGTTGTGTTAGATTTTAAACGATTAAGTAAATCAGAATCTTTTTTTTTAATTTTCAAAATGTAACTTGCTTTTTTAATGAAGATTTAAATGTTAGCCTATATGTTTCCAATCACTAAAACCGTTTTCATTACTTAATTTTGTAATTTTAAATAAATTTTCCTTGTTACATATTTTGCAACAGAAACAAAATAGAGAGTTTTTCATTTTGAATATAAAAGCCAATCTCGTTTAATATTTTCTGAATTTGGTAAAATACGTACTTATAAAATGTCTGGAAGAAAATCTTCTACCATATTTGTCTTTAGGATAATGATTACATTCGTTTCGGTAAAGACTAGGTCCATTTTCTACTAAACTTTGAATTTGAGAAGAAGAAAATACATTTGGCCATAAACCGGGATCGTTAGGAATATGTGTACAAGTATACTCATTTTTGTTAAGTCCAATTTGAACTGTTGCTGTTGGATCAGTAATTGACGTAGTTGTAGTATCGATGTTAACATTGATGTCAGTAGAAATTTCCTCTCTGCTTGTTGGTGGGAGCGAATCCTCCGCCTGATGTATACAAGTAATTAAAGTGGGCATAGCTGATGAATGCAAATCTTGATGGCTTATTCCAAAGAAATGAGTAATTTTTTCATAATTTTTCTTCAAATTTCTTCGCGTTTTCTTTTTCTAAGAAGATTTTGATGGCCAGAGAGTTTTTTCTTTTTTTCTTCTTCAGACATCTTCTGAAATTAATGATACAAAGTCAAACAATCTGAATAAATAAAATATAGAATAAATTCAAATTAATTAAAATTATACAAAAAATACAAAGCGTTTCAGATTTTGTTAATTTTGATTATTTATTTTGTTACTGTTCGACAGAGAGTTTTTAATGTAAACTAAGAATCAATTAATTCTGAAACCAAAATAAATTCAAATTAACTTTTTGTTTAAAAAAATAAAATATTCAAAAAGTATTTATAACATAAAATTAAAATTAGCTTACCTTATTCTAATATAGAGTTTTCTGTTTTTTCTACAAACTCGGCAAGCGCAAACACTTAAAAATAATCACTATCACGTATGCATAATATCAAAGTTAATATCTCTGCAGAGTTGCGCCGTCGGGCAATTATAAATACACCTAATAATACGCGTAACTGCTTATTAAAATAAATATGATTCTTGAAATGCTCATTACAACTATTAACGCTGCGTTTACACCTGCTTCAAAACATCAACAATTAGAGGATAAGGTTTAAAAAATAACTTATTACCTGAATTATCTTGCTTCATCACTTAGAAATGAAAATAATGTTACGGTTAATTTATGCAATTTCCGTGATTTAGGCGTATTAGTATGCATAATTGTGATAAAACTGAAATAAATAGTAATTTTATCAAATAAAATTAATAAATCTTCTGGGACACCATACATAACACTTACATCACAATACAATATTTAAAATGTACCATACGAATAAATAAATAATATCTTTGTTGAATTTTACAATCTTGTACTAGTTTTCTTTCAAAATCAATATTAGTTTTATCCTTTTTAATAATAGGTTCTCAAGGACCTTGGATGATACAGGTAAAATGAACAGTATGATGTTATTTATTGTTCTGGATGTTTTCCAGGTTTTGGATGGGTAAATGTCTAGAGTGACTTTTCATTTATATTTTTACTATATTTGCTGAGAGTTCCTTTAGTATCCGATCGGTTGTAATAGTCCCCCCTAAGACATTTTTTGCGTATTCAACGTGTTCTAGATAAGGGAGGGCCACTATGGGAATTTTGGAAACGGTAAGGAATGCAGATTTCTTATTAATATATCAATTTAACCATCCGATTATAGTTAATGACATAAACTGTTAATTATAATAGTTAGTTTATTTTAAAAATTAAATACTATATGTACACGTCCGTAATAGGAATGTTTGTTGATTAAAGCCGAAAGAAGACTAAGACGCAATTAAACAAAGTAAATTGTTACACGTTGAATTCGAAATAAAAAAGGGCTTTCAGAATCAAATATTAGAACATTGAAACAATATTAAAAAAATGAAGTTGATGATGGTTCAGCAAAGACAAACTGATTTTGGTTTAAGTCCAATATTAATGCCAGAATCAAATAATATGTAAAATCGAAAAATCCATTTTTTAAATAACTCAAAAATAAAAAAAGTGTTTTGTATAGAGTTCAGCTCTTCAATTGCCGTTTCCAGATGTTCTCTTGCTTGTGGGGCATGATGTCGTTTATTTGTGTAAAAATATTATGTTCTGAATATATATCTCGGTATGTCTTCTGGGTGACTTCTGATTATGTAATACTTTTGCATAGACATTATAGAGGTATTTAATTTGGTGGCTATTCGTTTCTTTGATAAGTTGGTTACTATGTTTTCTAAACCGCTAACTATCATTTATATAAAAAGAGGAAAAAAAAATAAAACGTTGTTGGCAAATATTTCAAAAATGCGATGTGTTTTAAGATTCTTCAAAAATGTATTTTCATAGAGAACTAGTTCTATAAAATGTTTTTAAATTTTTTTTCCATAACTTGAATTTTTTATCGAGTATTCAAGAAAAATAAATGTTTTTTGGGTACCCGTTTTTAGGCAAGTTCGAAAATTACAAGTTGTAGGTGAGCATTATAAAAGCACCATTTAATTTTCTATCGTCCTACGTTTTAAAAAGAACATTAAAACGAGTGACAAGTAATACTGTGAGTATACGTACCTTATAGGTAGCCGTCCGTCAACTTGCCGAATTTCTGGATCGAAACAATACGCGACGGATAACAGAGCCGTCCATTTTTATTCAATCACTGCGAGAATATTTAAAAGAGTCCAAGTCAAATAATGGGTCAAACCAGTGTTTATATTTAAGGATTTAGATCCCGCAACCCACCCATTTGTTACATAGTCGACGAAAAGAATCCTTTGCAACTTCGGTACATTCTAAGCAGTGCAGCAAATAAGTGTTTCTATAGATATCGTCTCAAGTCGGTCTACTTCGACACCTAACACCATCGAAACTTCTTCAGTGGTGAACAGCAAAATGTTCAATAAGAATAGTTTCCGAAGAGATATTATGTCGGGTTTTTTCGATTACTAACGGTGGGGGTAGGCTGTGATATCTGTAGGGGCAGAAGGGACATGCATAAGTACCTTAGCTTTTCGTACGCTTCTACGTGTGCACGGATGTCAGGAGACAGTGACATTGGGCATCGTGTATTTAACTTTCAATTGTAAAACTGATCAGACCTCCGACATGCAAGTGTGCATATCATTCAACCAAGTCATAAAAAAAATGGGCAGATCCCTGAAACAAAATCCTTAATACACACGAATTTCATTCTGTTTTCGTATCTATTGACCATGTCATTAGTAAACGTTTATGAATCGATGTCATCAAAAAAGTGTTATGTGCACGCATTTTTAATCGGTTTCTGTTAATAAATTCGTCAAACGATTTCTGAATTTAAAGCCCCAATTTTAAAATTTAATGTCGAGATCCCTTTACGCGTACCCATAAACACCTTAAGAGTATTTAGCAAGATTTGATTGTACGAGTATGAAAATGGTCGATCTAAGTCCATCATTTTTGAGAAGCTTCACAAAATTTAATGATAAAAGCACAACCTTTAATATCTGTCGTACGAGGTATTATGTTTCTTTTAAACCACTTATGTCTTTGTTAGTTCAAAAAAATTTCATTAGAGAGACATATAAGTACAAAAAATCACTTTATTGATTTCATCTCTTTTATAAATCTGTGCAGCAAATTCTTATCAAAAATTAACCTAGCGCTTATGGTGAATAGATTTTAAATGTTCGAAAAGAAATACCACAGTTATTAAATTATATATTTTTCATTAACAAGATTACATTCTCAACACAAAAATACACTTTCATCATTCCTGAACGTATTCCGTAACATACCAACACTGTTTTATTCAAAATGGTCCCTTTAGGGAATACAAAATGGCAATCAGTATTGCAAATGTGCAGTGCAGTTTCATTAAAATAATGTTGTTTCTGATTTTAATACGCATTAGTCAAAAAGCAACAACATAATCGACATATTCATTCATTAGTGAAACAATGGAATGCCTAGAAATTAAACTCATTCACACATTTAATGTCTATTTACAAAAAATCACAGGGATAAAATTTTATAATTGTCACTTTTACACTTAAAAATATATTTTACACCACAAAATGGCCTAACCATATTCCACTTGCAACACACGCAAAAATACTACAGCAATAATAAATTACAAAATGAAAATTTCAATTTCATACAAAATAATAACTTATCAGTGTATGAACGAAACAAAATAAATAAGTATAATTCGGCTAAATCTTGATCTAAAGATCATTTCGGTTTTATTGAAATAAAATCACAAAACTTCGTAAAATATAGTACTGGAATTAATAGTACTTAATAGAATTTGATTGATTCTGATCATTTGCAATGTCTTCTATTTTACTTCCAAGGAAGCACACCGACTTTCATCGTTGTTCTTTTATTTGTTAAGAGAAAAAGTTATCCTTCCGACAAAATCTGAAGAAGTAATCTTTTCAAGCTATCTAAACCTGTTAGAAAACCTCCGTCTGGACCGTAATGTACCGTTGACGAAGTAGAAGCTGACGCTTTTTCACCAAAAGTGGTGTTGGCAAAATCAATCATTCTTACATCAACTTGAGTAGAACTAGGTGAGCGAGATCGAGAACTTGAAGGTGCGGTTAAAGAATCTTTCACTCTCAGTCTCTTTGAGTGAGACACTGCCGGAGTAATTTCTTCGTCGTCCTCATCTTCTAATTCTAAATCTGCATACTGTAGGGGCTTACAATTATGTTTGGGTTTATTTTTTTTAGGTGATGTAGGTTCAAAATCTGATGTGTCATCGTTCGAACTTCCACCATGAAACTGACCAGATAAAGAATATTCGTCGCTACTACTATTCGAGTACATCATCCAACTATCTACGGACTCGATGTTGTAATTCGAGGAATACTTGTCGGCCTGTCCAAAAACATCGTCTCCTCAGATATGGGATAAAAGGTACTAGATTGAGCTCCTCGGGCAGCGGCCTCCCCGAATCCCCTGTGATGCAAATCTTGACTAACTTCCTCGTGTCCAAAATCCATCGAACAATTACTTGTATCCGCATCGTAACAACACGGAACTTCTTGGCTATTGTCTTCGGATTCTCGTGCGTAATTACAAAAGTTAGGAACTAAATTATCGGAACTTTCCAAAGCAGGTGTAGAAATTGCATCATTTCCTTCATATACAATTAAGAGTGAACTAAAAAGAAAATTAAGTTATACTTGTGCCTTCTGAGGCAAACGTTGGTACGTACCAGGAATAAAATCTATAACTGCTTTGTTGTTCTATCACTTTCCTTAATTGTTCTAATTTCGTGATTACTTTCCGAATAACGCTAACTCTAAGACGACATCCGTTATGGAAGAATTTGTAAAGGGCGTTTTTGAATCCATCCTCATTCAATTCTCTTCCCCAATATTTATCTTTCTTATAGTAATGATCGCTATCGTTTTGGTATACTTGCATACCGCACAATCGTACTCCCAACGATGCGGACGTGCTTGCTTGACATTTAGCTATTTGCTTGTATTTCTTTTCCGCTGGAGCGTCGTCTAAGTGTTGACGCGTGCCCATCTTTAGATCTAATATACACGGTTGAATATATCGTGATGTTATATTTTCTAACATTAAAAAATATTGCTTATTTGTATTGTCGGCTTGAGATATACTCTTTATTACATCCTTCGGATTACCGCTACGATGAACTCTTATTCTGCAAGGAATAGAAATTACTTTACGTCCGACGTCAATTAAATAATATTTACTTTAAAACGTCTTCTCTTTTTCGCTTGGATCCACTTTTAGATCTGGAAGATTCATCTCGAAAACTAGGACTGTATCGTTTTTCCAACTTTGAACCACCACATAATGTAGCCTGCATAACTCCTGAAACAATTTGCCCTTTCTGTTACTAAATATTCTTAACAACATTTATTTTAGATAAATTTGTATAGTATAAAGTGCCTAACAATAAGATTCTTTTGTTTCGAAAATTCGGTAAGTCAAAATTTTTATTTATTTAAATAATAAATATTAGCAATGTTACTTGGAATGTAGCAAACATATTTGATTGATCAATTTTTAAGCAAAGTATTAATTAATGATAGCAGAAAATTAGAAAATAAGCTGACGTATTTATCCATAACATCACAAAAAGCAAATGATAAAAAATGCATAAAAGAAAATGATGTGACATTATGGTAAATAAATATTAAGATGATATGATATAGTGCTCAAACTAAGCCAAGTATCTTGCACATTTCTTGTAGTTTTCTAAAGATTAATTATTTTTTTTAATACAATGTGGATGCTTGCACAAATTCATCCTCATTCTATTAAGTTTATGTATAATATAAATAAAAGAGCCTTTGCAACCATGGAAGAAATTGAAGTCGTCCATACAAACCCCGAATGGACGCATGGAGGTAGCATTCAAGGTGAAGGCCAGGCAGGTGGGAGCCGGCTGTAATATCCCCGACATCCAGCTCGTTGCCGAATTCCTCAATAAAAGAAATGATTGTGGCATAACGATTTCTAATCAAGTCACTCACACGTACAATCATACTTCAAGGTAAATATCACTAAAAAGACTTCTTAAATTTTCATACTTACCTATTTCTAGAAAAACATAATGCACTAAAATGTATTCGTTTTAAACCGAACAAAAATCGATTAAACATTCATTCAAAACAAGTACTCAGATAACTTATAGTAAGCATATTGGTTTTAAAGCTTTTTGAAATATTCATTGTTAAAAATAAATGGTAAAACACTTTATTTAGTATTAGTAAATGAAAATTTCAAATGACAAAAGCTGCATTCACATTTTGCAGTTTTTGCGTAACATAAGAGTAAGCAGATTTTATGTATTGAACAAACACAAGACATTTATTTTTCAGTTAATATCAATGATGTAAATAAAAATGACAATGATTAAAAATGTTAGACAGTATGTTTGATTTTATTATAAAAAACCTACTGCGTCATCATGTTCAAGTGCATGCTTCACTAATTTAGAAATCATTTCTAAAATTATTTATTTTTCTAATTCTCATTTCATACAACATAAAATAGTACTATTATATATGTATAAACTAGCACTAATTAACAACTGCTTTAAATCCAGTTTCGTTTTTGAACAATTCTAGATACCTAGTAATAATTATTTGGAGAAATTTTAATAATGCGCACTAGAATTGTTCAAAACATTTATTATCACAGATCATTTCAAGAATTTTGACTTACGCAATTGAAAGTTCTTGTTACGTAAGTAAAAAAATTTTTCACTGGTTCACTTGAAATTAGTCTTTTGTTCGAACACTGGCTTATTATCTACTCAGCTTACCTTTATATTTTGGTACAAAATGTCTGATGTCGTTATCTTGAATATTTCGATAGAAATCTAGTTCTCTGTAATTCAGTGGTTTACAAATGGTACTGGGATTCAATACCATAAGTCTTGTATGTCCTCCAACCTGAAATAAAAAAAGGAATAACAACTTTATAAAAATAAGCACTACAAAGAAAATGTGATGATTAATAGTTTTTTTTTAATTGTGATGCTGGTCAGAAATTGTATGGCGTAATTCAACGCTCTTCAAAAATCATGCAACATTTGCGTTTAATTGGTTTATTGACTAAAATCGATTGGCCTCGATTTTACCCGCAGAAAATATTTGATAAACTTTCTCCTACAAAAATTTCGCAATTTGAAACCTTGCAAAAGTAGTACGCTAGAAATTAATCAAGGAAAAGTTCGTGCTCACTTGATTGCGCAGGGGATGCAAATCGATTTCGTCACATTCTTCAAGATGGTCACGATGTTGATCAATGCGAAGTAACTCTTGCGATTGTTCAGCATAATGCCTATTTCTCGTTTCAGACTCTCCCATGCCCCAATCAGCCAACAAGTAAACCATCCCCACACTCCCCGGAACGACTTGGAACGTAACGCTTTGGAGGCGTAGTTTTTCTCAGGATATTTGGCCCAACAAGAAAAACTTAAAAATCTTCTGGTATCTGGAATTATAAGAAAAAGTGTAAGAAATAATAAGCGAGAAGGCTTTGATTGTCAAGATTACTTTTTATATGAAAATGCGAATATTATAAATTAAATATGATTAATAAAATAATCATTATCCTATAAAATTGTTTACATATATTTTGTTGTTTTTGAACTAAAATTTTTATAGTTTTGAAAATATTTTGCAAATGTCATTGATTTGATATATACAATCAAAGCTTGCTTTAGTCCTTCACATTCAAATTTTGAAGCAAGTCATTGTCACAGTTGCAATAAACAAATAGGTAAGAATTATGTTTCTTTAGAATTTTTTAATACATTCGAACCTTATAACAGTAACCTGTGGGGTCTATGTATATAACACTGAAGTCATACATACATTGCACTTCAGCCAGTTGAATCCTTAACGGTTGGCATAACGAGGTTAGTAGTATTAAGGTCAACTTAACGCAAAAATAAATATAAATCGTAATGCATCCTTGCAAGTACTATAAAGTTAATCATCCATCTTAATTTACCAGTATCCAACTTAAAAAATAATTTTTTTGGTTAGCTTTAGAAAACTATTTGTATTCATAAAAGTATTACCATTTTCAAAATTACTATGCAAATGAAACAAGTTATAAAGCAATAATAATAACTCAAAGAGATAGTACTAAAGTCCCCTTCTACGTTCTAATACACGTGGAGGATAATCTACGCCTATTAAAATGAACAACAATATAATATCCATTATTATATATTATCGTATATGATCAAAATTGTATTTGGAAGATTGTTAAAAATTATCTCCATGCGTAGAGAATCGTTCATCTAATTAGTTGATGTCATTAATTATGAAAATAATTACAATAGTTATTCTACAAAAAATACTTTAATAGATAATAAAATATCAAGTTTTTTTGATTCTTCTGGCTCTGACTGTATTCCATATTAGCCATTTTTGTATGCCACATCCACTATGAGTAAACGTTTATCAAGTTCGCGTAATGAATAGTTCGAAAACCTTGGATTAGTACTTTAGTCATTGCTTACAAAATACACAACATAATATATTCATGAAAAATACTCGCACATTAATAAACCTCGATTCCAAACTTATGTATCACGTAAAATAAATTGTTACTAAAATAGTAACACCGTCTACGTAAGCAACAAGTCTCCTCAACAAATATATCCAAAACATCTTTAAAATAATACATGCGTTGTATTTATCTATGACTTGCCTTTTAAACGAGAATCAACAATTTCCACAAATTACTAAATAGCTAATCAAAGGTGATCTCCATAAATAGTCGACGGTTTAGTTTTTATTTATAACGGGGGAAACCCACTATCTAATTTTGATAACGTTATCGGTAAATAAAAAGATACTGTATATAAGTACCTATTGTGTATAGCTTTTATTTATTGATTTACTCAATAATCAATTTATTCAACCATCATCCCACTACAGTGCAAAATTGCCATCAGTCAGCTAAAACGCGCGTTGGCAAATCATAATTTAATTTAATTTTTTTAGGTATTTATATTTACGGCACCATCGTTTGCTTTATCTCTTATATTTTTAGGTAAGTTTCAGAATATGCATGCAAGGTATGTCTACTGCTAAACGAACTCATGCCAGCGATTTATATAAAAACCTACAAATAAATTCCTGCTTACCCGTTTTCCTTATAAAAGTGTTTTATCTTAACAAAACAGTTTCATAGTGTCACCGCGCAGAGATAAAAACGTTTTCTGAAAACACACGTTCCTTTCTGTCGCAAATTGAATTTCCGCTCAGAGTGTAAAAAATTGGACACTCTCCAACAAGAATTTGATATTGAATCGATAATATAATAATACAAAATTATTAGTATCGGCGAACAACCAATAAAGTCGAACTAGGTCGTGGTTACATAATTTTTTCTGATAACTTTTGCAATAATTTTATAAATAAAGTAATATTGACGACACGATCAGAATCCAGAGGGTAAGTTATTTAGTAATGTTGACTACACACATACAAAACTGTAAGTCATGTGGATTATCACTTCTGCGACTTATGCGATTAGAAGAGCCTCAAGGGTCGAAAAGAACATTGAGTGAAGCAACAGTGTGGATAAGTCATCCTCGTACGATAGAAGTGCATTTTTTACACGACGAGTCCTAACATTGACCTGAATGGTTGAGTACTATTTCGTACTTCTAATATTATGTTTCAATAGTAAGATTATTTCCTAATGGAGGGTGGAGGTGGATAGAAAGTCAAAAAGTGAGGAATATAATGTAGCATTAGTGGGCACTTCTTCAAGGCTCTTTGGCAATGTAAATCTGATGATTTTATGAAAATACGTCTACTAATATTAGACCAGTATATTATATCAACTTTTTCATCATCCATCCAGCTATTAACGTAGACCTAAAATACGTAATTCTTGATTTGACTAAATGGAATTGTTTTAGTTTTCAACACAACTCACCTTTTCCTCATTAAAGTATGCTAAGAATTCAAACATTCATAACATTTCAATATATTCTTCAATGTTTGATATCAGTTCAATGTCTCTACAGCCTACTTTTTGTTTCAAAAGTTGCAATCATTAATCATTTTACTGGTAGTGCATAAAATGTACGTTTATTCATGCGAAAATGGTTTAAGTAAATCTTTTAGATTATTCTCGAAATTATTTTTTATATATGGACCTCACCAGACACTTTTCGAAAGTCATCATTTTTGGTAATTTTGCACAATTGTTCAATACACAAAAATTCTGGGTATTTATAGATTTTGCTGTAGAAATGATGTACCCCACTTTCATCTATTTTAAAATTATTCTTTATATTGTCATAAATTTTGTTCAGTTACGTTCTCGATAGTTGCTTCTTTTATGACATTGTTTATCAGAAATTTCAAGTTTTTTCAACATATTTTAATTCATATTGTTCTTAATTCTTTAACAACTTCACGGAGCAGATCAAGTAAAAGATCAAAATTAGGCAACTTAAATGACTCTGTAATAAATTAGTACTGTTTGATCACTGCCGCTTTACCATAGAATCTAATATAGATCAGATATTGATTACTTTAGTAAACTATTCTATAAGATAGCAAACGTCTGTATTGCATTTTACATATAGTCGTTCGTACAACTACTACGACCACACAACCTTACAATTTTGGCAAATATCCGTATTTCCATAAGAAAAACATTAAAGACTGCGATCCTTTGAAATCAACGTTGCCAAAAAAATATCCAAGCATTTTTTCTAAAAAGTCTGTGGTAATCTTGTTTGACCTTGAACTTTTGATAAAAACCTAAAGAAGAGAACACAAGTATCAATATATTTTGGTTCGTTTGAAGGGCGATAAAGATAGGTTGGTCTTTCCAACCATGAAAAAATCGACATGCTATAAACATTAACATCAGAAATGCTCTTTAACTCATCATGCAGAACACACATCATTTCTTATTGATATGGTTAAGCACCTGAATATATAAACTCAGCTCTAAAAGTGAATTATATCATTATATCATTAGTATATATTTTCAAAACTGTTTCCAAAATGTAAACTTTGCATTTAGACTCATAAAGATATTATGAATAAACATAAATGCTAGTTAGCAACGATAAATATTACATTTGTGTGGTCACAAACATTTTAAGGACGTGATATCGATAACAAAATATCAACCGTGCGATAAAGGTAGTAGCAAACGTTCAAATTTATCGTGTTAATAACAAAACAAATAGTGCCAATTAAGTTTAGTAATAGTTCACCTATTTTTGGCTTTCGAACAATGAACCTGATAGACCGAACCAATACTGAATTTTTATAAAATTTGTTATCGTTAGTAACTTACCACAACTTTTTTTCTGATAAATAAGTAGTTTCTAATAACAATTATGTACAGGTAGAAAATGTATTTATTAATCTAAATGGGGGAAAAGCATTTAAGGTTTTTTGCCAAACTCTTGAAGATGAAAAGAATACACAATTATCACAGGCCTTGCCTTTTTCTGTTCGAATGACACTGTGGCATTTAGACTATATCCGGGTGTTTATCAATTAGAAATGGCCCGTACGGTTACGGTACTTTAACATTGAACTGGTTAACTCTACGCGAAGGACCATATTCATACCTCATCTTCATCATACGCAGTATTATACATTACGAACACAGTTTTACATAATTTTGTGTTTGAAACCAGTTTGAAACGGAATTGCGTCGTAACAGAGGATTTTTTTGTTGTTTGACAAAATCAAGGTGATTTCAATTGACCTTACCTCTACGAGAAAGGTTATGATAAGGAAGCTGAAAGAGAATTTAATTACATATTCATGAATTTGTACTAACCTTTAATAATCAACCACTACGCAATAATATACCGTGTGATGAAATTTTATTACTTTTACTAGATATAACGTTTTTGTTTAAATGCTAATCTAGACGTGACTAATTTGCCACATCCTTTACAAGCGAGACGTTTTTAACTTATCACACCCACACCTTGCTAAACTACAAAATTTTCCATAAGCCATCATATCAGGTGTTCCATTCCATGACTATGTATAATTATTTAAGACATTTGCATTCAACGCAAAAGTAATAAACTAGTCGCGAATATTATGTAATGATCACTATATGGGGTCCCTCTAAATAAATGTACGTAATTGTAGGTGTGTGCATATTAATGACGATGTTACATTATGCAAATTAATAACGATTAACGCTTAAAGTCATGCAGCCTTAATTTAAAATTTTTGTTGTATAATTCAAAATCGTTCGAATATGACTAATGGGCGATAAAAATTGTTATATCTAGAAATGAATTATAAGTGCATTGTCAAACTCGAATGTTTTTTATAAAATGTAAATTACATAATATTAAACTCTTTATTTTTAATAAAACATTAACATTTCGCGCAGACAAGTACCTATATTTGTCACGAATACTCGTTTATAGCATTGAATTAAAGTTTATGTCAATGTAAAGACCGAAACATGACCAACTTCCATGATACTATCAATATAAATGAGAATGATAAACAAAATTATAATAATATAAATTCATAATCTAATAAAAGGTCAAACGTTTATTTTTGCGCAGATTACCTGCAATGACATATTTTACAAAAAAAAAATTGTAAATTTTATCAAGAATATAATTCCAAACTTTCAAAAAGTTTTGTTTTTCTAAAGAAAAAGAGCTGGTCACAAAAAACCTTTTAAAACTAATATATAGAGAATTCTTTGTTTTACGAACACCTTAAGGTACAGGGTTATTCACTATAAATTATCCACCCCTTATTATCGTTATTATTGCTCGTAGGAAAAAAAGTTGTGCATGGAAGTTGTATGGTTCTTAAAATGCTATAAAGAATTGAGTTACTCGCCGTTTACAGGGCAAAACAAAAATATGTTCAAAAACATATCATATGTTGTCTTTATTTTGAGCCGTTATTGAGTTATTAATCGTAGAATAACAGTTACTTAACTACGGATTTGTTAACATTGTCAAAGTAAGCCATGTAAATGACAAATGTTGTGTTTGATAATTGACATTCCATTAATTCAATCACCAAAATGGTTTACAATAAAGCAGAATTTCGTTATATATTCAAAATAATAAAAGGTTGGTAATTTATAGTGAATAAGCCTGTACACATACCAAGCCCTACCTAGCCCTGAAAGGGTGCAATCGGGAGGGCCAAATTCCTAACTTCTAATTCACATAAAAAAATACAACATACATATTAACGGTAATTTACGCAAGTAATCACTTTTTTCATTGAAATTAGTCTGTGGTTACGATACCCATAGTTGAGCTACAAAACGAATTTGCAACAACAATGTTTATAGTGGTTACATTTGAAGCTAATGGCTTCCTCATTAATTATTGGGTCTTCTTTTAGGAGTTTGGCTTTGGAGTATGGGTCATCAATCCATATCCATGCTCTTTTTGTTTGGCGACGTTTCGACCGGATGAGTCCGGTCTTTATCGAGGCATGTAAAGATAATGGTAAACTGGATGACACCTCTTATCAGAAAATTCAGTAAGCATCTACGTTAAAATTTATACTACATATCAGAGAATTAAATACAATTAACAAATTAACAAAAATAACGCCACAATGATAAAATTACAAAACTTCGTCCGAATAGAACGTTTTCATTATCAAAACCCAAGTTGCAACCTAGTATTTGAAACCGGTTAAGGCCTTCATTCTACTAATCATAAATCATACATCTCTTTAAACAAGAGGAGTGTGCAACTAGATGCAATTTGAAGTAAAATACAAAGCTATGTTTAGATATTTCTCGAAATAGTTTTATTGTCTACAGTGAATTGAGTCACTCAACATATGAAAAGATTTCGATATCGGTTGGTGCAAAACCCATATCGCAGCTCTCAAAAACGTCAAATTGAATAAGAACGAGTTCACACAGGCGATTTTTTTTCGCAAGTCCTCTACGAACTCGCCGGAAATATTTCTCGGACCAAAAAACAAACAATGCAGAGACGCAAACGTTCACCGGGGACTGTTATTTCGCCACTATTTGTACGCGGGAATTTCTCGCCCGGCGAAGAGGCACTAGTAGAGGCATCGGGTAGTATACACGCTTCGCCAGTCTCTAACGCTCGCTCGCTCATTGTGAATATTTTCTAGGTATCTTCCAATTTATCAGCTAGTTCTTTGAATCACCGAATACTCATTCTGAAACAATTAAATGATTTTAAAGGATCTTCTTCTAAATCACTAAATAAAGTTCCCAAAAGCTCCTTTCAAAATTTACCATTCATGAGAGAATGAACCCAATATTTTCTTTTAGCTTTTAACTAAATAGAGAGTGTCTGTTGGTAAAGAGAACGGGAAGAGGACACATTATGCTGGCTGCGATCTCGCCGAGAAAGGTTCGCCCATGTAAATTGAAGGAGAATGTGATCTCAGTGAGCGGGTAAGCTTCGAACCCGCGGCGAGTAGTGTAAACATTACAACTTTTTCAAAGTACTCTATAATTCGTTCTCTCCGGTAGTTGGTATTGTTCTATGATTTCGTAAGATATGTTTACGAAGAAGTTATTTGGCAGAAGAAATATTTATTATCAATTGTGATATACAGAACCACGGTTGCGACAGGATAACAGCAGGTGAACAATGAATGACAAAACATCCTAATTTTTTTTAAACATTGCATACCACAGTATTTGAATATATCGTCAATAAACCAACGATGGGGGAAGCACATCGAGATCCAATTCTCAGTTTTAACTTGAGTTTTAAAGATCAATAAAAAATCCCTCGTACCATTAACTTGAAGAAGCTATAATTAGTTAATGAATTTGGATATAATAAATGTGTGTTTAGAAGTTCAGCTTCGATTTAATATTGTGGGAACACAAATAACGCTAACATGCTGTAAATTATTTCGATACGGTATGTTTTTAATTTCTAACCGCTTAACCTCCAATATGGAAAACAAAGGGAAGAAATCAGGAATGGGAATTCGAATACGAGTCGTGCTGAACTACAGACGTATTGATACGCAGTGGTGAAGTAATTATTGAAGTAGGTACTAAAATTGATGTGACTATTTTACACAACTTACTCAGCCTAACTGACTTGACTTAAAACGTGAACCCGAAGAGCCGTAGGGTTTCACAGTCCTCTAAATTTGATAACTTTAGTTTAAGAGGTACCTACCTAGTGGTAGTACTACATAGGAATATATTCCTGGTCTAGTGAGCCGAAAAGGCCGTAGGGTCTTCATGCCCTGGAGATTGGAATATACCTACGACTGACTAACTGACACATAAAAGTCACAGTAATGTTGAATTGATAATAGTATCTACTTATAAAGAAGGAATCGCTATCATCAGCGGAAGGAAACAGCCCTATCCCGGCGCAGCAGAGGGTGGATAACACCCGCGTGAGTAGTATATTAATTAATATGGAATTCTAAACTAAAATGCATGCTTCTGCTTGTTAAGGCGGTTTCACATTTGAGCACACATGATGCGAGTACGCACGCATATGCAGATGTGGACGGAGTATTGTTGCTTCTCGATGTATATGTTGCGTTTAGCAAAGAATATCATGCGCGTGTTCATACTTAGTATGGACTATTCGTCGCGCAGAAGTTTCACTGGGTGTCGGAACGTTTGAAGTCGGTGGTCCTACGGACACCCACGCGCAAAAATATTATTCATGACTTGAGCGGAGCGGTTATAGAAAGCCTACTATTGCTTAGCAGTGGCATTTCGCAATATAGCGCACAATCGGAAATCGACTTTAGCTACACCTTGGCTACTCCTGGCTGCGCGTGGGTACAGCGCGAACGCTACTTAAGACCAAAATTATCGTTCAGTGAAATTTCTGTATGAACGCAGTGAATATATTTATTACTCTGTGGTATGGATGTGAATAGTGCTTTTTTAAAAGAAGTGGGTGAAACCGTGTAATTTAAATTCAATTTACCTGTTTGAAAATTTTGACTAAAGACTGCAAGCTGGTAAATGAATCTCCAGTGCAAGAGAGCGTAGAGTGACATCCACCTTCTCCCTTACTCCAATATTTAACAAAAATTTAAAATTGCCAAAGATTTTCTTACGAAATTTCTCCACTGTCCACTAGTTTCTTATAATAAAAGATTATCCAATGATCTCAGCTGATCTCGTGCAAGATATTCTTTTATACTTCGAATGACCGGAGCGCAGTGAGCTCACACGTAAAAAAAAAAGCAACGCATGGCCTGAGAGCTTATATTACGAGCGTCCACTCACTTCATGTTCGCTCAGGTGTGGAGCCGCCTTTAAATGTTAAATGCTGCTTGCATTTATTACTGCACAACTAAATGTCCAAAGATTCGTTTCGCCCCACCACACGGATCTAGAACCGGAAGAATAAGATTCTTTATATTAATATTACTTTGTGATTGTATTATCATTAAATAAAATAATTTTTATTTATTATTTATCTATTCTATTAACACGGTACGACAATATGGATAGGGCTTTTTCTTATAGTAACTTATTATTTACTCCACTTAATAATGTCTATACTTTAACATAATAGTATTTCTCTCTGAATTTTCTCTACAAAATCTCCTTCATTTGTATGTGTATCAACAATGTTTATAGATCACGTTTCTGTACGACCACATATGTGGATTTTAAATAAATCTTCATTGGTTTTTGAAGTAACGCCAAATTGTATTTTCGTATCTGAATCAATAAATAATTGTAATTGCAACTAACTTGGTTAGGAAATTCCACCTGAATGTAGGTACAATATTTCATTCGAACTTCGATGCCGGATATGCTAACGTCAAGATTTAATCAATAGATTTTTGCTGTTCAAAACAGTCAGTAGTAGCATTGATTATTATAATCAATGGTAGCAGTTAATTCGAGAACTTCACATCTAAAAGCCAAAATAAATTTAAATTGTTAGAAATAACATCGGTACATAGTTATGTAACAAGCCTTATTAAAAGCTATAAAAATAGTGTCTGCTCGTAAATTGGGAAGCAAAATATTATAACAAAGTTAACTGAAAAAAATTAAAACTGCCAATTCTAATTCTATCAATTCTGGCAGCGTAGCTCATTTTATTATTATTATTATTGTAGTATTTGTTCGGCAATGCATTCATAGAAACTTTTTAATTTATTCTGACTGACCAGAGATGATGTAACATGTTTATTAATTACCTATAATTTATATATCGTTTGGGTGTTTACAATAAAAAACACTTCTAAAGAAACATTTTTACCAGTAGGTATTCTGAGAAAAGCTTTGAGAAAAAGTTCTCAATTAGACATGTGGAAAAATACACCTTCTGATCAATGGTTGTTTACAAGGTATCAGGTATTTCCCACGCCTCTTCACAGTTATGGATTGAACATGTTAAATTCAAATTAGACTCGACACATTGGTATGTTTTAATTATTTCAGTGAGCGACTTAATTTGTTCAGCATATGCGTATGTAGAATATTTTTTTCTTTATGTAAGCCAACAACTAACCTTGGAACTAATCGTAAATCATCCAAATATGTATGAGATTAAGAATGACGAGGAGACATGAATTTCGCACATGATAGTACCATTGATTATATAATACTATTTCAAGTGCAAACAATGAAAGGTGTAATGTTTTGACGACGGGGTTTTCAGATAATCATCTTATCACGACTCTATGTATATGAACAATAACACAAAAACTCAACTCTGCAGATATTGAAAGTGGTAGAACGTCTCCAATCTAATCTCGGAATATTTCCAACCATATGTTTAAAATCATCGGCATAAAAAAAGTATTTCCGCACTTTCTCTTACTACGTCAAATGAGAAATTCTTACTTAACACTACTGTATTCAATTCAATAAGTTTAGTAACAACTACATTTTCTGAGAAAAATGTCTGCGTATTTAACAGAACTAGAAGTAAATTCACTATTACAGATGCGTGTAAACGACCTTACGCAAAGAAGAGAACGACACCGTGTTAAAGTTATTAACATCAAATATCAAAGGTTACATCATGAATCGACACAGTTTATCTGTGTGTATGTACACAGAGAATTTTCAGACAGAAGTGATAAAATTATTTTACTGATATAAACAATGTTTTGAAAGAAATTTAAGGTCAGCGTCCTCGGTCATACCTAACAAAGAAATCCCGGTGTTTTAAATGCTAGTAGCCAGCACTTGGTATGGGATATTTAAACGTTGACGTTGAAGTCAATAAACTTCATAAAGCCCAAATAAAACAATGTAGACTTCAAACGAGCGCCGCCCTTTTCATAAGACTGTTTTTAAACTTTATATGTAAAAATAAATATTTTATGCACCAGCTTAAATTACGTTGTATTGGCTTTCAGCAGAGATCCAATCTCAACGTAAAATGATAAGTTCATCAAGCTCTAATAACTGAGACACAGACAATAGCATTGTGTATCGTATCTTCGGAAATAACTACCACTTTGTTTGAGTTATAAATACATGTAGTAGAGTAAGAGCATAACAGGAATATTCAACATCGCTTTGTTAGGGTGTTCTGAATATTTCCAAAAGATACGATATTGTGAAATGTGATGCAGAATTGACTTGCCAATTTAACATTAATAATAGCAATGATATTACTCAGAAAACGATATGCATTAAAACAAAAAAATAAATAAAACAAGTTTACCTTATAACATAAAAAAAATACCGGAGGATCGAATGTGAGAAGAATGCAGTGATAGATAATAGTATTTTTTTCTTCAAGCGACATTAAAACGTCATATTATTGAACTACTGGCAGACGCTAAAAACTCTTTTACTGTCTAGACATTAAAAGCAAAACAGTTATTTTGTTTCCGCAACTATTTAGAGGTTGGTACCTCGGTTATGTCATATTATAAATGTAACAGTAAAGTACCAACTTGATTCGTCGAGAATAAAACGTCACCATAACACTCGAAAATCTCGAAAATTTGAAAATAACACATGAAAACTAGCAATAAATGCTTAAAGAAAAATAATATATTTTACTTGAGTTAAAAAATATAATTGTTTCGCTTAATTTGCTGTCTCGGCTAACGCCTTGCCAGCAAACTTTTAAGCTCAACAATTATATTGTTTAACTCTAGTAAAATAATCTACTATTTTCTTCAAGCGACAATAAAACGTCATATTATTGAACTACTGGCAGACGCTAAAACTTTTTTTTACTGTCTAGACATTAAAAAGCAAAACAGTTATTTTGTTTCCACAACTATTTAGAGGTTGGTACCTCGGTTATGTCATACTATGAATGAAACAGTAAAGTACCAACTTGATTCGTCGAGAATAAAAAGTCAGTACAAGACTCGAAAATCTCGAAAATTTAAAAATAACACATGGAAACTAGCAATAAATGCTTGAATAAAAAATAATATATTTCACTTGAGTTAAAAATATAATTGTTTCGCTAATTTGCTGTCTCGGCTAACACCTCGCCAGCAAACTTTTAAGCTCAACAATTATATTGTTTAACTCTAGTAAAATAATCTACTATTTTCTTCAAGCGACATTAAATTGCATATTATTGAACTACTGACCATGACGCTAAAAAGGTTTTTAACTGTCTAGACATTAAAGCAACAGTTCTTTTGTTTTCACAACCTATTTAGAGGTTGGTACCTCAATATGACATCTATTATGAATGTAACAATAAAGTACCAACAATTCGTTGAGAATAAAACGTCACTATAAATAACACATGAAAACTAGCAATAAACGCCAGAAAAAATATACATTTCACATGGAGTTAAAAAATATCATTGTTTCGCTTAATTTTTAAGCTCAACAATTATATTTGTTTAACTCCTAGTAAAATAATCTACTATTGTGGCTTGTCTGCCAAGAGGATAAAACAAATATTGCATTGCGAAATCAAACTCTCGTCAATCATCAACGCACTGTTTTTATTTTTGTTTGACGTAAACTCTGAAAAACCGATACTAACAAAGATAAAAAATGATAAACTCGAATATTCAAAACTTCGTTCCGATAAGCAAATAGGCGTTTGTAAACTATAAGATGTAGTGTACAACCATCAAGATGGTAATGGTGGTATTTTAGAAATAATAAAAACACGAAATATTCTCAAGTAATTTTTCTCTACATCGATAAATTTGTAAATTGAAAAAATGCGTAGCCATTTCCAATTTGTACGAACCAAGCAACTCGCCTTTATAGATTTTTTACGAGTCTCAATAACTTTGACCTTGAAAACTGTTTAAATTGGAAGGTGTATTGGCCCTAATATCAATAAAATAATTATCTCGAATGTTATCAGGGTAATTGTAATTACTTATCATGAAATTCAAGGTTGTTAATTGTAGGAAAATTAGACAGTCCTTAATGACCATTCTCATTCTGATTTTAATTATGTTTATAAATTAGGAAACTAAAAGCATCATATCGATTTAGTTTACCGTCTTACTTTAAATTATGCGGAAGGACGCCTCCTTTCGTTTCAACTACCTGTTCGAACTTCTTTATAGGTATGGATTAAAAAAATTCATTGTCAAATGAAGGTACCGCATCACTACGCCACTTGCCCTATTTCTGAAGTAGATTTACTTTTACCTGAACGTCCTGAACCTTTTGTTTATGAAGGTTTTTGCCAAGACCATCCATCCCGGCTGGCAGATTTCATTATGCGGAATTATAAGATCTTGAGAATTTATTAAGCATACAGAGTAAAAAACGCGTACGACGGTGTTGTTTGTTTTTTCCACGGTTTTTTTCAGTCTCATATTACCCGTAGTGTAGCAAAACTTTCAAGACCTTGAAATTCTCAAAATTATACAGAAAATTTAAATACAAACGTTTTTCTGGTCAATGTTTTGAAATAAACAAGTTTTGATGTTTCCAAACCGTCAGCCAACACTTAGATTCTGTTACAGTATCTTACATTGAATTTGTTTTGTACTATCTAATCTATATAGATCGAATGATCGGTCAAATAAACAGAATAAGGATAGATTTGATTTAGAAACGTATCGTATTTTAATAAACTTCATAATTGCAGACAAACGTTTCGTTTCGTCCTGTCACACACTTTTTGTTAAATTTCTTTATTAACAAAAATTTGGGTCACGTTAAGCTAGTGGATGAGTTAGAAAACTGAAATTGGATATTATCACAATTTCTTTCACTAGATACTGAAAAAGAACAAAAAACCTACGAAATTCTCGGTTTCAGTTCGTTAAGATAATAAGGATCTTAATTAAAATCATACATACAATAACTACCTTGAAAACTTTAAAACAAGCTTTCGTCGCCCGAGTAGATTTGCACAATGTCAAATCATATCAAACTGTTGAAGATAAAAAAGTAAGCGTCCTTATGTAATCCTTGTGTATGGATTTTAATGTCAAACAAACTTCAAGGGTGTAGCAATGAGATTTACAAATCAAGAAATATCACAGATTTAATTTGTTGACGACATTAGCATTTGAAACTACTCTGCAATTATTCATATGACAATCACAATTTTGGAAAAAACTTCTGGATCATCTAATTCGACCAAAATCTAATCAAATTACAAAAATTCTATTACAAAATCGTACCAAAAGTTTTGAAAAGTTTGGATTTAGATATGGACGATTATTCTTAGACGTTGTGTATTTAAAATGTTAAATTTACAAATCAAAGCACCACTACAAGTTTGTTATGTTCACCGAAAACACATTGGGTTAAAGCACTGTATCAGATCATATAAGTGTATACGTACACACCTTTAAACACGAATTAAAAGAAATAAGAATATTTACCTCTAATTGCTTTTATCAAAATACCAAAAGCAATGAATGACTATACCAAGTCTGAAATCAGAATTTGGAAGTTCAAGTTTCACAAATATACATACATAAATTTGGTCATTTTTAACTAGGTAAGATATTCAGCATTTTAAATCTTCAAAGGAAATACAGTCTTATTGGCCATATTCATATTGAAATATGTGTTGATAAAGCATTTCGTTGCATAAAAATATAGAAAAAAATGTCTACCTACTTAATTCTACATACAGTGTGTCTACTTAAGACAAGTAGCAAAAGTAGGTCTACATGGGCTGGAGCTGCGTAACCCGGGCAACGCCAGGTAGAATAAAGTTAACATCAAAAGACACCTGGTTGCGCGAAACATGTGACGTCAGAGTGCAAAACCCACCTCAAAAATACACTTATAATAAAATAAAAGGTTAGGTTCTTCGTGTTTGATGTCAGAGAACAGGCAGTGGAAAATGTTTTGTAGAATATTTAATAATCAAATTAAACAAAGAAGATATAAATAAAAGGATCAGCTAGAAGCTTATGTTTTTAGGTCTTGCTGTAGCACTATCTGTGTCATTTTCCAATCATTACTGCATCTTTATCTAGTTAAAAATGCGTTTCTGCGCTGGTGTACAAGGTCAATGGTAGCAAGAAATACATCATCTCCCCCGGAATGTAGAACGTCCCATAGATACAAGCAGTAGATTCTTTATACGTGTTAGTGTTTCCTTCAGTCACCGATAGATGGCGTTATGCGTTGGCTTTTCGGTTTCGTCATTGATTGAATATCGCGAAATTACCACACAACGGAACAACGCAATAATTTAAAAATACATTTTTTTAAAGTTTTTAATATTTCATTTGTATAAATATTACTAGGATATACTATTCAGTTTGTTTCAATTAATCTTTAATTTTAAATTGAGTGTTATCGCCACCTATCGGCATCTTCGGGAAGTTCATGCGCAAAAATATAGAATCATCTGGGCCTTAAGTGATAAATAATCATCAAACCTGAATTTTCATGCTAAATGGCTGTAATTTCATATTTGGATTTAACTTTTAATTAAAACAACTTTTCATTACAACATTCTTCTGTATTGTAAAAAATATTGGTACTTTACCTGGCGCAAAATTCATAATTTTCATAAAAGCTCGTATACGGCTTAAAAAATTGATATCTGATGGTTGCATTTTAAGTTTTGAACCATGCATAACTTTTTATCAAGCACAATTTTCTTTCAAAAAACCGATAACAAAAAAGTTATCCATGAAGTAGAGCAGAAGTATTCTCTGAAAATGAAAATATGTAGGTATTAATCAGTAAACAAACATTTTTTTTTTTTTATTAGATTTGTGTTTATAATAAAATAAGAAATCCTGTAGATGAATACGAGTCATTAACATCTAAAATTGCTATGTGCGATTAAGATTTAATAACGTGTGAAACTGAAACGTTACGAATTCCTTTTAATTCAATAAAAGCACTGATAGTAAAATTTTTAAACATTTTAATTCGGTCTATATATTGCCGCTACAAATTCCACAAAAAAGAACGAATCACCGCTCATTGTATGCAAATTGTGGAAATGCATTTTTATAATCGTCTTGTAACTTGGAATCAATTTTAGGTCAGGCAGTGTGGGTATTTTGAATTGTTTGTTGACATAACAACTTAAATAAACGGCCACTTACTTTCTATGATAATTTATTCTCTACAAACAGATGAAATAACATTCTTTTAACAATAACAAATTAATTTTGTAAAATGTGAATCCTGAAACTTTCGTTTAATTAGCAGAGTAGATATAGTTTCGTTGATTACCGCTTCTTACCATTGAAGGTATGTACTTTAAGTAACCACCTCATGATTACCATTTCTCAGTAACTTAACTTCATATTGCAAAAAAAACGTTTAACTAAATTCTGAAAAATTTTTATTGAAGAAATAGATACCTAAATTGAAAAAGATAATAAAAAAATGTCGTTGTAACAGTTGGTTTCAGTGAAATGTTTCTTAAATAAATAATAAGAAGTACGTGATTCAAAGAATTATTTTTGAAATATTTTGGAAGAGTCAAGTTTCAACAAGAACGTCGAGGTAACGTGTTTATAGGTACATTATATTTTGTATAAACAGAAAACTGAGCAACTACGTCAAGAAAAGAAAAAAAACAATGTGGTTTAGAAAAGAATTGTTCGAGGATTCAAGGAAAAGTGCAGTTTTTTATATTGACTGGATGATCTTCAAAAACCAGTTTTTTCCTTTAATTAAAAATAAATCTTATGTGACTGATGGAATAAATATCCATGACGACAATTTATTATAAACAAAAGTATAAATCACTTATACGTGTACAAATATACACTTTGGTAAGTACTCAATTAGTAAAGTGTGACTAACTGCCACTTTTGTTACTCATTTTGTAGCGATAAACAAACATGTTGTTATCCATACTAAATAAAAAATATAAACATAATTGTTAGTACGTAACTTTTGAAATAATAATGTCATTTGAAGGTATTGTTTTAATTATCGCACTAAAAATTGGTTTTAAATAAGACTGAACTAAAGATTATTAATCGAAATATTTCTCAAAAACGCTTCATATAAAATGATTATAACACTATTTTTCTATATTTTCCCCATCAATTACATTATTTATTATGACTAAATTTCTCGCTAATACTAAAAAGTGGTATAAAGAATTTGTTATAGTAGGCTATACGAAAGCTATATATTCACTCATCTTCGTTCCTTCATTAGCGTGATCACAAACTTATTATTACGGAAATCAGAGAAATAGCACAATGTTCGGAAAACCAAAATTAGTAAATTAATAAAAACTTGGCAAAAGAAATTACTTACTAAAACTTTCAACCTAGCTTCTCCAAAAATTAGAGTGAATAACGTTCGCAATATTGGATGATACAGACGATATACAATAATTAATAAGTACCTGCAAAAAAAGAAGGGATGCCGGGAAACGCTAAGAAACCAACTGAATCTAAATTATTGCAACCAAAACCTAAACTACAGATAAATATTGAGAAAAAGTATGAGCAAATATTCTGGCTGACAAAAAGTATCATTTGACCACTCTAATGTCAAAAGGAATTCTTAAAATGTCAACTAAAAATATTCGGAAAACAGTTAAAACCCTCATTACCAACTGTGAAGAACCCTTGAAGAACCTGTTTAATAATCTAATGAAAGACCCAAAACTGGTAGTAATACGGAAACCTAGAAGAAGCGTTAGTGATTGAAAAAAGTAATGACGTATATGCCTGCTTAAACGTTCAAAAACGAAAAACTACTGTGTACGCAATAGAAAAAATTATAGAAATTATTAAGTAACTAAGTACTGAGGAAAGGAAACAAATGGAACGCATTAGTAATGACAGACATCAAAAACGCATTTAACACCGCCTCTTAGAAACAAGAAGCAAAAAAATAAAAAAAAAAAACGTTGACAAATATCTGCAAAACATTATACACAACTAACTGAAAGAGAAGAAACAAATTAAATTAAAACAGAGTATAGTTCGAGAAAACAAAGGAGTTCCGCAGTGGTTCGGTTCATGGTCCAAAACTGTGGAACGACCTGTTTAGTGACATGTGCTGACATGTTACAAGTTAAAGTACCGGATGGAATGCAATTCATTTGTTATGCGCATGATCTATCCTTGATAGTGATATAAAAAAGCATAGAAAAACTAATAATTATGACGATTAATACATCCTTACAATTTTAACCAATCAAATTGCAGTTTTAAAAAAAATGAACCAAGGCGAATATTATTAGTGACAATTTAATTCATGTATAACAAATCGTATATGCCGCAGTGCAATTGTCACTTTGACATCGGCAAAAGTTACCTGCAACTTTTACAGCGACAATTGCACTATTGGTTTTTTTCAGTATTTATATATCGAATGCATGAAATTCCAACCAAATAAATTTGACAAAATATTTGGTTGCCATGGATTTATGTATAAAATGCATGAATGCATGTTATCGCCAAAAAGCACGAGAACTTGCATGAATGCATTTTCAAACAAATCCATGGCAAACAATTTTTATCAAATTTATTCAGATTAAATTTCATGAAACATGATTAGATTATTTCCTGAATAAACAAATGATGCTTAGCCCCGGATAAACTAAAAATCAGTTTATTTTGTATTAATTTTTGTTGCCTGAATGACGCTCTGTCATTGGTGTTTTAATTAATGAAGGAAATAATCACTTAGATTTTATTTAATTATCGGTAATAGTAGTCTTTAATCATATATTAATCTTCTATAAAACACCCAAGGTTGATTTTATACTCAGGTAGTTTTTTTGAGGACTCAAACCTTTTTTCGTTCCCTCGAATCAAGAGACATACGAAAAATGTCGAGGTAAAATCAACCTCTTGTGTATTAATAACCAAAACTCGAAGAACGCAGTGAAAATATCGGGGAATATGGTGGAGAAAATCAAATTAGAAAAAAACAAGTCCTAGTAATTAGTCGTAGCCCCAAGACAAAAACATAAGTTTTAAGTTCGATAAGCATATAGATAATTAACTCGTAATTAACCCTGTCACGAAAAACACGAAAGGATAAGCGCACTAACTAGGCCAAGATGGGAAAAAGGAAAGTCATAGCTATGGCCGTACAATCTTCCATATTGTACCCATCCCCGATATGAAGCAGTGCTTTAAAGTAGAAAACGTGTAAAAAAGCCATACGGAAGACACAAAGAACCCTAGAGCCACGTGTATCTGCAAACAGAACGCTCACAATAGAATCACTTCTAGTGCTACTAGAAATTTTCAGACGAAAGACGGAGAATATATCAACTCGGACCAATTGGCATTGAAGAAAAAAACAGGAACGAGAATATTCAATCCTACAACGGCAAAAATAATGGACAAAAAAATTAAACCATGGATAGACAGAAAATATGGGAATGTAAACTTTTAGTTTACACAATCGCTGACACGGCATGGGGCGTTTGGGGAATATATCAAAAGAAAGGCAAGAGGTGACCGTGAAGAGTGCGATGACAAGCTATTGGCATTTAATATATGGAGTTCAGTAAGAGAAAGGAAATACAGAATACAAAACTGAAGAAAGACAACGTTATCGAAGAAATGATAAAATCCAAAGAAAACTAGAAAATCATTGTGGTAGGCATAGAACATACAGGGTGTTCGGTAGAAGGGTGAACACAGGAAAATAACAGGTAGGTGGGGTCTTCTCCTATGTGCTCAGCCCATAAAATTTGACCTAGGCCCTACTTTGGGTTTTACCAGATTTTAAAAAAAAAAGCTGACTTTCGTCGCGTTTACATAAAATCTGAAGCCATCGATTTCTTCTAGTTTTTTTTTCATTGCAATGCAAAGTTCGTCTTCAAATAATTTTCTTACCTCTTTTTGTAGTTTAGAAGCTCCTATTTTGTTAACCGGCATTCTTATAAAAAATATTGATTACTGGAAGACCTACTATGTATCAAGATCAGAAAAAAATAATTGTTGCCCGACTTGTCAATAAAAGGAAACTTATGGAAGTTTAAAGGTGTGAAAGCAGCAAAATCGGGTTTTTTTTTTAAAAATCGGGTAAAACCCAAAGTAGGGCCCTAGGTCAAATTTTATGGGCTGAGCACATAGGAAATCACCCCACCTACCTGTCATTTTCCTGTGTTCACCCTTCTACCAAACACCCTGTATAACAAAAAGTAAACGACAAAATCAGGACAATGTATAGCCATAAACTGACGAAATATCCTGATGTCTTGTGCAAAACAGTTCCGGTATATTTGGAAGATATAAAGGGTGTGTTTTAGAGAGTATGGACGGCATTGTCGTAATTTTTTTCACAACAATTACCGACATTTATGTGATACAAATTTTAATACATAACTTTAATAATATTTGTCCTTGTTTGAATCCGAAAACTTTCGTGGTTTCTACACTATTATATTTTTACTCCATATCTTATATATATAAATGTGTCCAAATCGAAAATTTTAGTTAGTACGTTATAATAAAGCGAAAAAGAAATTCTGGCTGAACGGCCGTCTCAATATCTAAACACGATATCAAAAAAACCTCTCGTACTAATTAAATGTCACAGATCTCATTAGATTTTGGGCATCCGCTTAACCTACATAGATATACCTATTCATGGAATAATTAATAATACTCATTATACAGATTTTATCTTCAAATAAAAGTTTTTTGTAATTTTATTATACAAAACTTTTGATGAAACTATTTTTGATCCGATAAATAATTTCTGAGGTATGACAATCAGATGACTCTAAAGTGCTTTAACAAATCTCTAAAATATGAATGATACAAAAAAACTTTCTATAACTTTTATTTGAACTATTTTTTAAAAATAAAACGCAATTTTATTTTTCCTTTTTTCCAGCAAATTATTAAGTTAGGAATTCAGTCTTAAAATGCTTAAAGGGAGAATGAGCGAGCGGCGGTCATGAACATCCAGGTACCTGGACTTTTTCACTTTTTCTATCAACATTTTGTCGGTGTACACTTTCTATACGCTGTAAGACGTTTATATTATTTATTGAGCAAATGCGATACCTCGCCTTCATTGATAATGTTACTTATTGCAAGATCGCCCAAGTTTACGAGAACTTTACAGTTTCTGGTATGGAATACGGAACAATAAATAACATAAAGTATGAAATAACTAAAAGTTACTCCACATTAAATGTGAAAGTGAATAAAATTGTGAGCAGGTATTCAAAAGCGTAATAATGAAAAAATACCTCTATTTCTGTTACCTTAGTACCTGGTTATATGTACTTATTCATGTTTTTATTAGTACTAAAAATGACCCGATTTTATAATCATAAATTCAAAGTATTAGATAATGTGTGCAATGTGCAAGTGCGTTTATGTTGCGACACATTATTTAAGCCGGTGTGTATTAATAATTAACGAAAATCAAAATGTAATTATTGCCAATTACTATATGGATCATGAAATACCGTTTACGATGAATGAACAAATAATAAACTTGGTTTCATCAACAACTTTAATTAGCACAAATAGATTATTGTCAAACATTTATAATAGGTTTGTTATGGTACATTAACTCACTGAACAGTACCATATGCCTAAATAACCAGTTCAGTTATTATGGCACATAAGTGACAAAAAAAATTATTTATCCGGATATGTTAAGCTTCAATTATTTTTTGCAATTCGAATAGTTTTAGGATGTCATGGAAATGAGGATGACCAAAAAAGGACACATTCGGTTGTGTACTTTGTGTTCGGAGGAAATAACTGTAAATTTGGCTACGTTCAAATTTAAGAATTACGAAAGTAAACGCGGAAGCAATTTACTATAAAACAAGAAAAACTATAAATAATTACAGCTGATTTAGCTTTGACCTTATAGTGCAGATTAAATGTGCATCGGCTCACTGAAATCTCCTTTTTACTTACGATGCGTACGACGTTGCCAGGTCTCCCCTCGAAGTTGTAGTAGTCGCAATGAATGGCAGCAGCGTTTTCGTCCTCGTATTGATTCCAGGGGATCGCAGAAGCACAATAAAGAATATTACACCCAATTGTTTTTTTTTCTCCTCCTACCACCGAGAACTGACACTAAATTTCAAAAAGCAACAAACTCAAAAAAAAACACTAAACAAATTAAAGGATTTATCACATAGCAACAATTTCACTTAATGCTTTGTTTAGGAAACAATAGGTGAAAGCTGAGTTTAAACTTAGTTCACTTTAAATATCAACACAACGAATAACCAATTTCCTAAAAAATTAAGTTTTATACTTTTTGAAATGAGTCATAAATAAATATTTTATGAATAACGTCTACAATTTGCGTATATTATAAAACATGACTGTAACTAACATCGTTTGTGTAGATACTGGGAGGAATGCAGAATTCGACCGTGTTACGAATATATATATGTAGCTGTTTTATGACGAAGACACCCGAACGAACACGAGCAGTCTATCACAACAGCTGACTTCGGTAACAACTATTGTAATTTTTTTCTATTATTTAACGTAATTAATCTGTTTCGCGTTTTGATTGTAAAACCTCAATATTCACGATGTTTGTTACAATTAGTTGAATGTATTATAGTAAACAATAACAAAACAAGACTTTTATAGTAGGCTGTGGTAAATCTCTACTTCAATTTTATTTCATTAAACCATAACTAAATGGAAAAATTTCCTTTCCGCCTTTGCCCCAGCTTTTGTTTTTATTAAGCAGATGTAGTAAATCATTTAGAATGCTTTTTATTTTGAAGTTGATGTTTCTGATTTTGCCCTTTTTTTGTCCTACACATGTGCATGTCTGGGAGGTGCTCGTTCTATTTCCTGCTATCTTAAACTGTAATATAACAGCGTGTGCTTGCTAACATTTTATTTTTACATTTACATTCTATCGTCAGCATTAACTGAACGTTTTAATGATAAAGTCAATCGTAAATATTATTTTGAAATGTGTATATTTCATTTTTTAGTTGGTCTAAATGTTGTTGTGCCACTATAGCATCACAGATAGCATGTTCAATCATATGTCTGGCTACAAAATCTAATACCATGAGGAGTGATATGTTTGTTGCAGAGTCGCCGGTTTCCATCCGCGCTTCGACTGTTGCTTTCTTTCAGGGGTAAACTGGTGACCCCACAGGCGCTAGCAAACCCTTTTCATGCAGCACTCACCTTATACTACCACTACCACTCAACTTGTACTACAAAGCTTTGTCATATAATTGATTATAAAATGGTGATATTCAATTTTCCTGTATTATTTCTTCTGTTCTGAAATGTGTACGGTCATATGTCAATTATTCAGAACCTACTTTATATACCTACTAATATTCTCGTTAGTGGTTACAGTTTTTCGCCGTCCTTCGCGTACATGATGTTCCAGACAGGCACCACAACGGTTAAACTTAGCCGCCAATTTTTACACATTTGAAAACGAGGACCAAAGGAGCAAACTTCTTATAAATAGATGCGTTCAATGTAATTATAACTTCAAAAAAGCTAACTTTAACGGTCTGTATTTTATTGGGAGGCCTTGTTCGGTTTTCAAGATGTAAATATTGCTTGTAAGTTTCTATTCTAAGTTGTATTCTATTTTTGATCATTTTGTTCTTAAAACTAAATATAAAATTAACAACGATATCCTCTCGGGTTTTCCAAGTAGTCCAGGGAAATTGTCCTGCAAAAGGGGTAAAAGAGAAATAATCACGCAAACAGATAAAACTACATAATCTTGTAGAGGGTCCTTGTGTTGAATATAAACCTGAGATTCAAAGTGATCGTTTTGCGGAGGATGCGGGCTACAATTTTAGTCCTCTCGACCAAACTCGAAAAATCAATATTTTTCGAGATATAAACTCGAAAATTTGGTTTTTAGAAGCAAATGTAAGCTCGGATCAAATGACATTTTCCTGAACTATCAATAATTTAAAGTTAGCAATACGTAACTGAACGAAGCCATGAAAAAAAAAAAAAAAG